>OZ034977.1:14489527-14627027 GCA_964030785.1 Siderastrea siderea | reverse complement strand
AAAGTCACGACGTTATAAATTTCTTGCGTTGTTCCAACACTTGATGATAAACTGAAATTATACCTTGATCCATTGCAAATGTAAGCCATTGAGCAGTACTTTTCTGTTTTGCTGATTGTTCTGCTGTATAGCGGGACAGTGGTTCTAACTTAAGAAGTCATAGATAGAATTTTAAGTATGAGTACGATACACCACCTTCATCTGGTGCTGTTTCAAGCTGCGCTGTGCAAAGCTATTCTTTTAAAATAATTTTGAGACTTTCAATGAAATCGTAAAGAGTAACTGTTGCAACGAATGCTATCAACCAGTTTTTTGCCCGTGATACTGATTACTATACTATGAGAATGACTTCTTCAGTGGATAAAATTACAAAGTGTTGCTATTAGAATAAGTAGTAATTTCCTATGGTACATGTATACGCGTATTAATATGCATGACGTGTGTAGATTTATTTTTCTGCGTTGACTGTTCGAATGAAAACGATTCAAACTTTTTCAAGACTGGAGCGGCCACTCAAATAAGAGCTGGCGAGCCTTTTCTTCTTTTTCTTTGTTTTTCTTTACTGGTTGTTAATGAGTACGTTAAGGATATTAGTGAAGGATCATAACTGACGCAGAAAGTATTCTAAAAATCAAGATGAAAAAAAAAAAGAATTGGCCCTTTGGCCAAATAAAGAAGACTATTTTAGCAATAAACACAAGGGGTTTTTGAGTGTCTGCATATAAGCTAAGTTGTTAAAGTGATTAATGATATTGTTAATGCTAGCCATGATCACGCAACGTGACCAACAGCCTTAAAAAATAGTTTCCAAAAGTTTGCCAGCGATAAATCTGGAGAGGATACAATTCCAATATAAATGGTGTCGTCTGTGATTTCTACTAAATCGTTGTTGAACATTTCCCTTAAGACTTACTATATTTTATTATCATATGCCTTGGGGGGAAATATAGTCCCTGTGTTACAGCAAAGCGAATATGCGCTACTACAAAAGACTGAAGGTTGAAGGGAAATTAGAAACCTTTTGAAACGGTACGATAATAGCATTTGGCATTTACGCACTTTGACTCTTGTAATTGCCACTAATAGACCGGATGTTAGTTTGTTTCTATTTCTTCCGCTGAGGTGCAATATAAAAATCAATCTTAATTTAGCTGGTGACTTTTCTAAATTCTAACCTAAACACTCCTGTTAGAACTAATGGATTGCGTTTTGTTTATGTCCACTGAATACAATACTGAGGGGTGATTAAAACAGTGACGGTTCGGTAATGAGCAATTCAAGGGAATCGACAAATTGCAAGATGGGGTAGATTTCAACTTCTAACAACAATGGAATGGTTGAATCTGAAAAGATTTTTTTTCTATAGGTATTATATCTTATGAACATATTTTATTAGTGGCATTATATTATGTTAATCACAGTTTAGTAGTTTATCCTCTATCATCAACCACAAAATATGCCTTGGCTCATGCTTGTCACATTCTAGAAGCCGTGAAGTTTCGAAAAACAGTAGAGTCTCGAAAAGTTGACCAAAAGGTAAATCGAAACTCAGACCTTTAAAGTACTTCCCCCTCTAACAGTTTTACATTCTCCTTAACGTTTCGAGTTTTCGGGAGTCTACGGGTAGCCGTATTTTCAAATCTTCTCTGTTCATTTTTCTATTTGATAGCCTAAGTTGCATCAGACAAAGCCTTCGAGGTGGGCTGCTAGGCCTTTTTTTGCAAACCACCTCAAATATATATATATATATATTTTTATGATTACGTAAATACGATATTGAATAAATTACCTTGTCTTTGTGACGTAGCATCTTGGCAGGCTCTGAAGAGAACCGTGAAAAAACAAAACAGCTTCCAAACTGTCTTTGATTCCATTTTCAAGATCAAGATCTGACAACAATGAGAAAGGAAGAAACTAAAGGAAATAACATATTACGCAAGTGATACAATGGGGCGATCCTATTAGTCAAGCAAGAAGGAGGGGGAAAATTTCAAATAATAAATATCGATAAAGAAAAAAGGAAATGTCCTTAATTCCCCTAAACTAATGGCTAATCCTCTTTATAATTGCGAACTTGAACATTATTATTTGAGTAAAATCATTTTTTATGAGATTTCACTTTTCTATTATTCCTTGGGAACATAAAAATCCATTTTGTTCACTACTAGAAAGACTCATTAATTCAAACGCACGGCTAATCTCCTATCAGAGGCATAAAGCGACTTACTTTGAATATGGTTAAATATCTAATTAACTGAGCGATTAAACGGATAGCACTAGAATTAATAGACATATCTACTTAAATGTTTCTAATTAGCACTTTTTCTATGCTCATTATACGCAGTAACAATGGGAAACTTACCTTAAAACTACAAAAGATCTTCTGTGGAACTAAATAACTCCGTGTAGACTGTTTTCTTAAATATAGGTCAAGTTTTCTCGTCGCCCAATGGGGACCATTAACAAAGGGAATACAATATACTTAGGGGAATTTTTCCACGTCATTTTCCTCTTCCTTGATACATTTTTTGCTTCTAACCGCCAATCTCGTAACTTGAGTTTCGAAACTTAAATTTCTGAAGCAATAAATGGCTTCTTTGAATCATAGTGAAAACACTCGACGACGTCAATCTACAATACAACGTTTACTCCTTTGTAAAACAGCAACATATTCAGAGTGGTCAGCTCCAAATGAGAGTAGCCCTGAGAGTAACTGGAGCGTGGGGTCATCAGTAAAATCAAGTAAATGTTGAGTCGTCAGCTGATGGCCATTAAGCCAAATACTACAATATATGGATGGTCTTGGTTCACCAAGTATCGGTCCAAGAATGGTATCCATACCCTTTTAGAATCTGAGGGTAAAGAAAGATTGCTAAGTGGATGCCGCTGCTCCGCTCTTTTTTTTTTTTTTGAAAGAATATTTTTCATGTAATTATCCAGAAAGAGTTGACCAGGAGTACACGGGAGTTAAGATGAAAGGACGTTACAGTTCTTGTTAACTTAACGACGTTGTTTATTCTTTTCTTGTGTACAGTTGGAGTGATATCCGACGTAATAAAGAGTAGATGTAAATTCTTTCGACTCGTTGTAGCTTTGTAATAATGCAGCTCTGACCTGTCACGTAATTAAATATATTTAAGCAGGTTGCTAAACAAAACAAGTCACTTGAAAGCTAGCAGTGTATAGAATCAATTGTACTCGATGATTTAGAGGTTAATAGATTTTAAATTACCGAAAAAATGTAACTTTACTCAATTCCCGGCGAGTTGCAGCGCGACCGTTGACTCCACGTGATGAATGGCACTCTTCAAGCAACAATGAAGCAAGCCTCTCTTCCTCACAGTTTGTTCCCCTTACCCTTACAAAATGACAAAAACTCCTTTGTCACAAAAAAGCAGCGTTGTCAAATAAAGGCTCATTACAGAAAGTAAGAAGCTCACCAAAACTGCTTTCAATCCTGGGGGTGTAAGTAGCGTTCATTACTGAAATTTTGCTTTGGGAAATCCTAAATAAAATCCGATGAATCATTTCAGTCAGAAAGATGACTTGGGCAATAGATAGACTTTGCCCTACCAATATCATAGGCGTAGGTTGACAAATAATTGACAAATTCGAATTAACCCTTCGACTAACATGGGGGTGTTCCTATTAAGGTTTTCCTTGATTTTTCAATACGATTTTTTATCTGCACCTGCCGTTTTATGTAGCTGTACGCATAACTTTTAGGACATATTTGGCACAAGTTTGGTGAGAATCTGTTACTATAGTTACGAGATAGAACATTATAAGTAGCAGGCAGTCAAGCCATTTTTTAATCAAAACGCGTATTTTTCACTCTTTGTAGGTGAAAAGAAGCACAAAATGCTGACAAAACGCAGCAGTGTTTAACTATGTCTTATTCTGCATGTATTTGTATTTCGATGGTATAATATTTTCGAGAATTGTAACTCAGCAAAACTCCAGGCGGGGGGGGGGGGGGATCAATGCCATCGTGTACCATGGTGGGGGTGTGACTTTCTTTGTACGTCTAAGGGGAAAATTGTAAGGTACTAGGTCACGTTATAGCGCATTTACATTTACAAATTTTTTCAGTTGACGTTGACTGTTCCTGAATGCCAATTGACGTTGACTGCCCCAAAATAGAATTTGACGATGACTGTCTCAGAGAACCAGCCGATTGTGCGAGCGCGGGGCAGTCTTCTTCGTGTTGAAGAAACTTAGTTTGAAATAACTTGCTTCCTTTTAAGACCCTCGTTGAAAGACAGACACGCAATCCGCGACTGGAAGGCATCCATTCCAATGGTATTTGAGTTTTCTCCTTCCATCCGTCTTTATCAGGATCATAGCATTCGATTATACCTGATTTCCTCTCTTGGCTCTCATAAATGCTCACTTAATCAAACTCGCTTACAATAACAACCACGCGAAATCAAGTGTTTGGGCCATATCCGGGCAGTTTAATGTACTTCCATTTGGGGAAATTACAGCTGCCCAAAATTCAGCCCAAATGGAAAAGTTATTGCTCAGATTAGTCTTCTGTTAGAATGTAGGGATTGGCATATTGAAATTTGATTGTCTGCGTCTGAGCGATTTTGCGGGGAATTCCAAGAAACAAGTTAAGAGGCGAACGAATGTAACGTTGATAGTAGTCACTGTTCCAGCGGCCTAAGAGCTTGATTTCGTAGTCGGATAGGCCTGCAATAGAAGCAGAGGTGGCTCCACCGATCCGAAGACTATGACCACTGTATTGGGAAGGGTCGATGCCGATAAGACGTAAAAGCTGAGATACGAAAGAGACGAGGTCGATTTTTGTTAAGGGGGAACTGTCCGAGAGCTGAAAAAGGGGTATAGTGTCTTTGTTAACGGTGCCACGACGATGCTGGAGGGCAAGGTTCGTTTTCATAGCACACACGGCGCAGACAAAATGATTCGAGTGTGCCGTGTAGAGAGTCACACCTTGTCGCCGCTGGTCCGTTTTGGATTGTTTAATTTGGAGAGAGAGATATTCTGAACCACCAGCAGCAGTACGTAACTTAGCATCAGAGCAAGTGAGATGAATGGATGGATCGAAGTGGTCACTAGATGCGACGGTGAGCTCCCCTGCCCGTAGCATTAAGAAATGACCGGTGGTGAGGGCGGCCCATTTCGCGTTGTCATCGTCACTCTTTGGGTTGAGAAAGGGCTTGACAGCAGATAGAATGTCAAAAGTAAGAGGCATCTTCTGTTTGGGCGCTGAAAAATGTTGACGTTCGATGCCGCGCAATGTTTGCTTTAACTTTAAGCCAGGTTGAAGGGGATTGGAGAGACCATGAGCTACGTGAAGAGAGCGTACCGCGGCGAGGTAGACGTTAATCGATTGAGGCTTTATTCGTTGGGCGAGGTGCGTAGCGAACAATATAAGGGTATCTTCAGAGGCAGGGAGGGGTTCGAACGAGAATTCCCGGCAAAATTGTAGAAACTGCCGCTGGGCGCTAATGTAGGTGCGATGAGATGAGTCAGCAAGTCCTCCAGCAAAGTACTCGTGCGCCTTTACTTGAAGCTTGTTAAGGGAAGTGGTGTCGTGGGCGTCGGATGACGAGCGGCCATAGGACAGGAGGCCAGGAACTTGTCGACCTGCGAACGAGAAAGAGCGTCAGCCCAGTTGTTATCAACACCGTTTATGTGTTTCGCCCGTAGCATAATATTGTGATGAGCGCACGTGAAAAACAAGAAACGAAGGAGAATCATTATGTGTCTGCATTTGCTTGTACCGCTAGACAAAATATGCACGACGGACAAGTTATCACAGTGGAAAAGAATATTGCGACAAGCGAGCGAGTCTGACCAGGTGTGGACCGCTGCAGCAATCGCGTAGAGTTCTTTAAACGTGATTGATCGGGAATGAGGAATATCATGGTCCGCAAATGATCCATACAGCCAGTTGCCTGAAAAGTAGGCTCCGAAGCCAGATTCACAGGCGTCAGTGTAAAGTTCTAGATGTGGAGACGAGATCCATTCGTCATCGAAGAAAAAGCTGCAGCCGTTCCAAGACGGAAGAAAAATCCTCCACCATGAAAGGTCCATGCGAAAGGCGCGGTTTAAGCGAAGGTGATGGGTAGGATGATTAGCTTTGCAAAGGACGTCGATCATACGGCGGAGGAAAGTTCTCCCGGGGCGGCAAACGTTGCAAATAAAGTGCAACTTGCCGATAAGAGGTTGTAGTTGTCGTTTGGTACAACGGCGTTTAGTGGACCACGTGTGAAGTAGGTTGATGATTTCCGTTAAACGAGAGGAGTCGATGCGCATTTCTTGGGTTACGGTGTCTAGTTGAACTCCAAGGAGAACCAAGGATGCTGTAGGGCGAACCGTTTTGTCAGGGTTGACCACGAATCCCATGTCAGAGCAAGTGCGAAGCATGACGTCGAGATTCTGAGCGCAGGAGTCGTCAGGGGCGGGAGGACCACAAGTCCAAAAGTCATCCAAGTTATTCCAAAGGGGTGTGGCACCACGTTCCGCCATTGCATACCGCAAACCGTCAATAAATTTCAGAAAGAGCGCTGGCGAACTGCGAAGACCAAACGGAAGGAACATATCGAAGAAATAGCCGGTTTGTGTGGAACCGTCGGATGTAACGATCGGCCATGTGGATCCTAGGAGTTCCCAGTCACGGGGGTCCACCAGGATGTGACGAAAGGCGTCGGAAAGATCGAGTTTGCTCATAAGAGCATTGGGTCCAAACAATTTCAGGTAGGCGATAGCATTGTCCAGTGAGTCGTAAGAGCACGTGTAGAGTTCTTTAGGAATTGCGTCGTTGACGGATTGGCCTGCAGGCCACGAAAGATCGGTTATGATACGCCAATTAGGAGGCTGCGAGTGCTTTTTCGGAATAGCACCCATCGGCGATCCGACAAAATGCGAAAAAGGGGGTGAAAGGAAAGGCCCGGCCTTTCTGTTCAATAAAAGCTCCCGTTCAATTTCCATAGCGACGGGTGTAGGGTTTGACGTAGCCGAAAAGTGATTTGGAGAAATCAAGGGCGAACGATCCTGCTGAAAGCCAATACGAACGCCATGTTCAATATCATGCAATAAATCATTAACTAAGTCACTGTCCGGGTGATTACGAAGGGCATCACGCCATACGTCAATGGGAAACGGGGATTGTACCCGAGGGAGTGAGTGTGCAATCGGCCTCGGGATGGTCCCCCCGACAAGATTTGCAGATGTGTGCGCGCTTGCAGTTGGCACCTTGGTAGCAGGCTTTTCGCTGGTAAAGATTACATCCCTCTTGGCCTGTGGGTGAGTACCACCTGGTGTATTTCCAAGAGAGGTTTTGATTACCGACGGGGTTCCTGAGGCCATATCCGGTCGATTTTTGCGGTGTAGTCTCCTCCATCTGGTCTTGTGCGAGAAATGTACAGTCCTTGACCAAATGGTCAAAGGACTTACAACGCGAGCATTGGCGGGGGTGAGGGCGTAGGGCAGAGGCATCTAACACGGTTGCATATAGCGTGGTATCGATGACGTCAAGACTTGCGCTTCCGAGTTGAATTTGTTTGGCGTACGCCATCCGGGAGTGGATGTCAAACATATACACCGATGGCCAGCGAAATTTACGGTTGGCAAATTGAATTTGTTCGCGATACGAGGCAAGTTCAGTGTAACGTGATGGTTGCGCGGCCATAACTAATTTCTCGTATGCGTTCAATGCCTGTAACCAGGTGTCGAACGAGTCGATTTGGCGTTTTCGGGGCGCCTTGATTACGTAAGCAACACAGTTTATATCGCTCTGGGCTGGGATGTTTCCGTTGTTAGGCAAATTTGCGAACGGGCTAAGGGTGGATAAAAGATCAGAAAAATCAATATACTCACCCTTAGCGGCCGCCTGCGCAAGTTTCTCGGACAAGCTTGTGTTATTCGCCGTTGTGGTATTCGCCGCTGGAGTTGCGATCTGTGTCACTGGAGTTGGATGTTGGGATGATTTACTGGCCTGGTCGGCGAGAACCGGAGGATGCTGAGGCGATTGAACTTGCTTTTTTAAATCATTGTTTTGCATTTGGAGGTGCTCCATTTGAGAGGAAAGGTTGCGGATGGCATCCAAAAGAACGGACGTTGACGGCTCATCGGACGTTTCAGATTCCTGAATCTCCGTTCCATCACTCGGGCCAGTACAGTTCTTCCCTGGTGTACCGAAGTGGTGATTAGATTTTGGGGTCTTGCACCCTGGACATTTGCCTTTTCTTGAAGACATAGCGTCGAAGAAAAAACTCAGGATACTCGAAGAAAACGTACAAATAAAACGACAGTAAAACACGAGGCCTATCGATCGTCGCGATCAAAGTTCACAGTGAAACGTGTCCGTAACTTGAGACGATAATCAAGTGACATCACTTACTTTACATTAACACAATTTAACTAGTTAAATATTACTAAAAACACTTTGTCATCTGCACACACCACACCCATAGTGCAGCCTAAAATATTTCTTGTTATAAAATGCCATTCATTTGATGACTCGTAGTACATTTCGCAAATTCGTCTTTGTAATAGTAACCTCTGCTCTATCTCGGCAAAATAATCTCCATAAACGAAAATTTTGCCATTAGCCGCAGCACCTGAAGCACGGGCTCTTGGTTCTTGAAGGTCAGCTATTTTGTCCCATGTGTTTGTTCTAAGGTCGTACCTTTCAGAATCAGCCATTCGCCAAGGGTCCACAATCCTCCAGGACCTCCAGGTATTTTCTGGCCAACCACCAAGAAAATAAATATAATTATCTGTGGCCGGCTACAATACAGTTATCTTGCCTGTTATTTCGACCCATATCAAATAGGGCCGCATGTTCCCATGAGTTCGATTCGGGTTTATACTTTTCAATGGGGACAACATGCTTTTGCCCACAACCAGGAAAGCGATTGCCATCAAGTAGCTGGAAATAACACTGAAAGCACTGCCTTTCCCCACCATCTGACAAGATGTAAATTTCCTCTTCATTAGCAAACACTGCTCCACCTTTGAAGTCAGGTGACAATGTCGTCCAGCAGTCAGTGGATGAATCATAGACTAGTACGCTTCGACCTCCGCCATCAAAGTAGATTTTATCCCGACTAGAGACTATTTACAGTGCTCCTACTGTTATTTGCCCAGGTGACAAGGTTAACCGCGACAACTTGTTCTCCTGAGGAAAATAACAAAGTAGAATACCTTTGTCGCCTTGACTGCGAAATAGTATAATGACAGAGGATTCTAGCGCCTTTCTTGGCTTATTACTATAAAGGTAATGAATTCCCGAGTCAATGAGTTTCATAGCATCCTTCACAAGATCCCTACAGCCTTTATGCTCACTTACAAGATCATTTGTCAAGATAACATTGTGTAGGAAGTCACGCGAAGCATAAACAAGGCGGACTTCACGAAATAACACATACCTCTTTCGCTCACTTTTTTCGCGATCAATCCATGATAGAATGATCTTAAACACATCTTCTTCAGCGCTAACATCAATTTGTCGCTTGAAATCCACGTTTTCACTTCTTCACCCGAGAGGTTCAAAAACTCTTCCGTCCTTGCTACGGTAGTGAAATTTGAATAGATGAACATTTTGGTGGCGAGAAGGAGTTCGTCACATCGAAATCGTTCTGCAACTTGGTAAGTCAAAATAGCCTTTGATGAAGCCAAGTTCTGTTCCAATACTTTTCCAGTGAGAATTTTCAGATGTGGAAGAACCAAAAGGTCTGCTGCCGCGATCAGCTCCAGAGCATCATCTTCAGTGCAAACCTGAACATTGCCAGTGTAAATAACCTGTAATATTTTTCCCAAACAAAGTTCGGTTAGCACTTCCACGCGAACTACTCCTTGGTGAGACTCACTCACGTCACTGTTAAAAAGCTTATCAAAGAAAGGACTTGCCTCTGAAAGGACACTTCTTTGTGCTTTAAATTCTCGTCTCCCATCTTTGATGATCAAAGAAACGTCGTAAGGATGGCGGACGGTTTCTTGTGGAACAAAAACTTGCTTCTTACCCGGAATATCTTTAGTGGAATGTTCTTCCATTGAAATGAAGTTTGATTCTTTAGGTTTTCTACAAAATACGTTTTGCCGAGATGTGGTATGTGATACGTAGGATCCACTTACCCAATATTGGTCAATATACTCGAAAATCAACTGGATAAAATGGAAAGATTATCCGGTGGCCTTGAGATTTTATAAGACTTTGCAAGTGGTTGATTATTTTTGCATTGTGACGAACTGCTTACTCACTGGTTTCTTTATGACTTCCGGCCTTGATGCGAGTTTCGACATGCCTCCAAAACCACAATTTACCGATCTTAAAACTACACACTCTCAAAGACGAGTGAAGGTAGAAGTATGCTTTGTAGATGAAAATACTATTGACGACCACAAGGGGCTAGCATGCACAAAACACACGATGTTGTTTGAGTGTGCGTGACATAAATCATTACTTTGTGCATATCAAGTCACTCCCCTAACGCGTCTGGAATCGTTTTTTGGGAAACCACGGGTCAAGTAATACTTTTTTTTTCTTTTGTATTCTTTTTCGTTTTTGGGATGAGTTTTCTCATCCCTGCGTCATCAACCGTCAGTTTATATATCTATTTCTTTATTTCTTTGTCTACGGTTTAGCCACGTTCGTCATGTACGATGTAACCAGTCGGATCAGGTGGTTAGCAGTCCGGATTATCCCAATATTTTAGGACACTAATGACGTCACGAATCTATTGTGCTCCATTAAAATGGCGGCCATTTTTCGAATATCCCGGGCAACAAAGAAATCCTTTGTCTGTAGTCACGCATGAGCGTCCATCCGGGACTTTTGGTTACGAAACATTGCGAAGAGTCTTCAGTGGCCATTTTGGATGCGAATTGAGAAGGTCTGAGGCGGTGTTATTGCGAATTTTCGTGGAAGAAACGTTACGATGTAGGGCCATTTTGTGTCGCGATTTCAAGGTAGGTGAATAATTTTCGTTTTTTTACTCGATTCACGTATTTTTTGTGAAGCTCGCAGTATTTTTTGCCGTTTCTTATGTCGATAAAATTTCGCCATGTCAAGTGCCAGCATGGTAGATAAGCTAGATTTTCGGTAGACTTTTCCAGAAGTCAAGGCACTGTTTTTATCCAAAACCGCTGTTCCATGACACTCGAGAGTAACTTGATTGAACTGTGTTGTTTTGACCAGTTTTTGCTTTCTTGCTAACGAGAATGGGCTTTTTATGTAATATGTTGTTTTCTTTATCACTGAAGTATAACTTAATTATTCTGCCATTTATTATGCTGAAAACTATGCACACATAAATTACTTATGAAAGCAGTTGTGGTCAACACTGATTAAATCTGCCATTTGTTTCAGATCCTGCATTCAGCCAAGAGGCAATTTCAAGGATGAAAATACTGTACTAATTGTTTCCTCAGAATATTCATCTTTTAATAACCAAAATTACAATCAAGAGAAGGTGATTGTCATATTAGTGTACTCTGAATTCTTTATCTCAGAACTGTAACAACAAATGTAGAAAAAATATACTACAAGTAGTCCCTAATTTCTTTTGGGGATAGTCAAATGGGTAACCATGCGAATGAGCAAGAAAAATAGATCCCACGCATGATTGTTGCGCTTACTCGCGTGTTTCACTCATCCAACTATCCATGAGAGATATGAGAGGCTTATTGTGATAACAAACAAAAGCAAAGACATTAATCACTTGTATTCACAATTCAAAACTTCTGGGTGCCTTATTTCTGGCTTGGAAACCTAACATTTCACTGCCTCTGAGCTTTTGTATACTTGGCATTTTTCTTAGGAACCAGCCCTGAAAATGTAAGTTTTCAGGCCAATTTACAGTAGGCTTGCTATCTTTTTGTGTCATTTCTGCTTTAAATGTTTCTTTTGGAACTCTAGAGAATCCCCCTCAAGACCTGCTCATGTTTGTTTGAATCTGTCATACGGATGACGTCGTGAAATCTGTGAACTGCTGGAATAACAAAACTTGACTCTTTCTTTGTGCTTGTATTTAAATGGATATTACAAGTGAATTGTTATGCATCAGCTAATTACAGCAGTGCCCATTCTCCCCCCCCCCCCCCCCGGGCACTAGTCAGGCATTTTATTACATTCGAATCCCGGGGGTCGAGTATTAGCCAAACCCAGAGTGTACCCTGGGGTACCTGACATTCTTGTGTGTTCAACCTAACTTGCTGGTGATTAGATAGGTATAACTTTCCTTCGTTTTTAATGTACCCTGCTGCATTTGAACATTTTTTTGTATACACCATGCCTTTGAGTTGGGCGTTAACAAAACCCGGAACATGGAACATTCCGGAACATCCCGGAACATCCCGGAACATAGCAAATTATCACAAAATAATGAAAAAAAATAATAATTAAAAAATTCTCATCGTCAAAAAAAGATAATAAGTAAAATAAAATAAAAGATATAATATGAATAAATAAATAAGTAAATTAATTAATTGGTTAATTAATATATACATCTGTGACTTAGTGAACGAATAAACTAATTCTTTAACAAGGGTACCGAAGGCGTGCCTGGCTTATAAAATTCGCCTCATTTCTCGAATCAAAAAATATCTCAGTTAACATTGAGGCCTTATTCTGGGTTTCGAGAGAAAGTTTACTTGATATGAGAAAATTAAAGCATTTTCTCAGTCACGCACGCAGTAGTCTCCTGCGGCGTTGCGTGACGACCCTTGGGGGCTGGCTAAACTAGGATACATTGCTGCGGAAACATTGTTTCTAGACATGTTTCCTTGGCTAAACTGAGAAACATACGCTTCGGAAGCAAACTTTGCGTCTGTGAAGCAAAAATTTCCTTGCTTCCAAGACGCCAACTTTGCCTTTGCAACACATGTTTCTCGCGCGGCTCAACTGGGAAACATTTGCGTCTGCAGCAATGCTTCCGCGACAATGTTTCCTAGTTTAGCCAGGCCCTAAGAACGGCTGCGTAGGAGACTTCAGACACAGTCACGCAGTTCCACTTCCTGGCTCGCTTTTGAGTTTCTTGGTCTCACGTTTATTCGGTTGTTTCAGGACGTTTTGTGTTTAAATTGATTTTCAAAGTAAAAGTGTGCAGGGATGAATAAACCAATATTATACTAACCTTAAAAATTCTAAGACAACAAATTTCCCTCCTTGAATTTCTTATGCTGCCTTCGGACAAGGTTTGCGTTTGTGTTTCAAACTGTAATATCCGACACAAAAGCTATATCAGTTTTTAAGTTTATTTATTATTTTTATTAATTTATTCTTCCTGCCTTTGTCTTTTCTTCGCTGTAATGTTGAGTTAATTTGATATAGTTTTACTTTCGTTCAGTATACGTTTTTCTGCAGATTCAGATCTCTGTCACAGATCTGGTAACTCTCACTGGTTACTATGTGGATTAATCCATACATTTCTTATTATAATTATTCTTATTATTCTTATTCTTCTTCTTATTCTTCTTCTTCTTCTTCTTCTTCTTCTTCTTATTATTATTATTCATATAATTATTCAGGGGAAGGCAAAGAAACCATCACGGTAGCAGATCACGTCGTAAAATTGGCGGGAATGAGATGTTTTATGTACTACTTTTGTGTGTGTGTTTTTTGATTGTTTGTTTGTTTGTTCGTTTTTAGGTTGTTTCCTTAATCGCTTTCTTTCTTTTTTTTTCGTTTATTTTGTGATAATTTGCCCTGTTCCGGAATGTTCCGGAATGTTCCGGGATGTTCCGGAATGTTCCATGTTCCGGGTTTTGTTAACGCCCCTTTGAGTTGGCTTGGGAGGACATGGACCCTGCTGAAATTGACTGATGCATATTGCTACCATCATTAACATCAACAAGACATTGAATTCTTTTTTCTATTTTATACAGACAAACTTGCTAAAAATTAAAACTAATTTGGGTCAAGTAAAATATTTATTGTTCGAGTGTTTTATTGGGGTGGATTATTAGATGCAGTCTTCAACCTCATTTGGCCCCCTAAACATGTCTCCATCCAGTACCACTGGTATTGGCTTGTCTGCTAACAATTTTCTTGCTAGCTCTGGCATATTCCTGTCGCCAGAAAGTGTTGAATTCATGTTGAGTCGTTTGCGAGATCTTGGTTTACCAACTATTGCAGAAACTCACTGGAGAGAAAATACTGTACATGGTGGATAAAAGGTTGAGAATACTGTACAGGGTGGAAAAAATAAAGAAAGTAGATTTTCAAGACTGCATTTGTTTTGCATACTTTATTTAAATTTCAAAGAAAACCTTGACAAAACCTCAACCTCTTGGTACATTTTTCTTATTCATTCTTATTCACTATTCATTCTACTGTACATGCTACTGTACATGTACACCAAAAGATCTATTAAAATCAACCAAGAATAAAACTGATGAAGGAATCTTCCCCCTGTCAACCCAGACCCTTTCTGCATTATTCACTGCATATAGTATAAATCTATAGTAGTATGTGGACAAGAAGGAAATCAATACAGTTTTCTTTGAGTTAACTTAAAATTTATTTGAAATGATACGAGGTTACAACATGAAAAGATGGGTGTCCTGTCGATTTTAACCAACAAATCGCTCGATAGAAGAAGCATTTATTTGAACATCTAAATCGATTCTGTGCTTCAGAAAAATACCGATCCAATAGAATAGGGTGACAATAGAGAGCAGATATGCTTACCAATTCTATGATCTCTTTCCAAAGAAAGATAAAAAGTAGTTCGATAAACCATCGTTGCTCGCAGTTCCAAATTTTGCGTTCGTTACGCTTTCTTCTGTCCGAGGACAAACTACGTTATCCAAGGAGTTTTGCCTGTGATATTGAATGCAAAAACAACGGTTCTCTTCATGGCAAAACTTTAATTCAATTCGAGCACTCTCGTGATGTATATACCTTCCGAAGAAACGTATTACAAAGCTTACAAAGCTCTCGCGGCTCTGGCTTCGTCCGCCATCTTGAATTTTTATGGTTTGTTTTGAAACGCGATACTCGAATCGCACCCTGCATTCTCATTGGTTGAAACGCGAACCACGTTAGATTTGTTGTCACGCGACACGGGTCTTCTGTGGCGACAATACATTTAGAAAGCGGTGTTCTGATTACGTTTTCTAAAAACATACGTGCTATAAATGTTCGAAAATATGATTAAAGTTAAGAAACCAAAGTGAAACTTTACCCCGTCTTATGACGCAAGCCTTATCAGTCTTATTATTGAAGGACAAAATCGGTCCGTGGACGTCATTAAAAGCCACAAGTATTTGCCTAAATAAGTGAAAGCTCATCTCATGTCCACATACGTGCAGACCGATAATTTTTGTGGTCCCTTACCCCAGACTTCCGGTTTTTGCTCGGCCAAACAAATACTCGTCGCAAACTTTCGGTAAACAAAAGCATGATCTTCAGTCCCCAGTTAGCGTCCATCGGCGTCCATTCGTCAAAATTGTCATGTAAGCCGGTCTAGAAAATTACTAGGGATTCACTGGCATAAATATCCCTTCGACGAGAGCGCGAAAGGTCGAAGATGCTAGCAAACTTTGAAGGTCACAGGTTCGATCTTGTTTCGTACGGTACTTGACCCGAATTTTAGGTTTTCGCTCTGCCAAACAAACAAGGTTAAATATTCAACAGTGAAATGCACGCATTTTCGACAGTTTTGCTTTGCTTTGTCAAAATCTTAAGGAAAATGGAGTAAATTTCTCTTCGACGAGAGCAAGGACGGGAGCTAAGACTTGGATGTTAACGAGCTGTGAACGCCAATGATTCGAGCTGACATTTACTCGCTTCTTGATGGCGCAATAACGTGGAACGTAAACGTTACGTCATTCAAACTTAGAGGCCGATCCGACGAAGTTTCTTGCTTGCGCCAAATAATCACTCATGGAATCATGGCCTGAAAATAGACTTTTACATTTTTTTTTTCGCGTAGATACCCGTTTCTTTTAGATTTTAGGACAATTTCGTCTTTATCAGTAAATCTACTTTTTAATTTCCGTGCCCCTGTTATTTAGAACAGGGAAAGCCCCACGGGAATTAGACTCGGCTGTTGTTCTTCCCCCCCCCCCCCTCCCTCAGGGTACCGGTCCAAAATATATTACGGTCACTCAAGATACGATCCCAGGTAGGGTGAATTGTTGAAGTTGGTGATTTATCGTACATTTTTACGTGTTTGCTGCCATTCCCCAACCCCCCCCCCCCCCCTAAATCTTCTCAGCACGCTTCTTCCTGTAATAATATGAATCCCTGATAGTATAAAGCCCTTTCCCATCCCTCGTCCTTTGGCAACCTCCTGTTCTAGCCTAGAAATACTTTGACCATAGCGTTACTCAGTTATGTCACGTTTTTAAAAGAACTGGCATCTCAGCGTAAATACCCAGCCGTCGCCAATTTGGCGACGACGGGTCTAGTAATACACATTTTTCTTTTGTATTCTTTTTTTATTTTGTTTTGTTTCTTTTTGTTTCGTTTGTTTGTTTGTTTGTTTGCTTTTTTTTGTACTTTTGTCTTTGTTTTAAAGACCTATGGCTAAAACGTTAACTGGCAACTCAATGTGACCGTCAGTTGAACTGTCCTACAGCTGAGATACCACATCACGAGTTTATTAGATCCAAGTTAAACAACACACTTTACTGATCTCAAATCCATACATATTGAATGGACGTCAGAGAATAAGTTTCCTTTTAATTGACTCCGATGAAAATAACTTTTGTTATTAAGACGGCCCGTAGAGCGACGTTGTCTTATGGGAATACAATTGAAATTGACATTCCTTTCGTCGTGGTTGGCTTTTCAAGGTCACTGGACGATCGATTGGTATGTTAATGATATATAGGGGCATGAGCAGAGATGGAAGATATTTAAACTGTGGTATTCTTGAGGACACGGGATGGTTTATTTAATCGACGATTGCATTGTATGTTAGGAATTTCATTGTAGTAGGTTTGTTCAAGGTCGTTGGAGATAAATAGAAACATTTGGCGTGATTCCAACGTAATTGAATGGCTTCTGTCTCTAGGAACTTCTGGTTTGGTTATGAAAAGTCTGGTTTTAACTCAGACTAATTATTTCAATCCGCGCAATTGAAATCTGGCTCACATAAAGAGGGACCAAAGACGCTAAAATCGAGACTGGGTTAATTTTGTCGCAACAAAATAATTAGCGCTGAAAGCAAGGTTACCCTTCAACCGAGTTAGTTGGGGATGGAGGTTATGCAGGTAACGCAATTTTATAAAATGCATTGCAGTGTTAACACCGAAAATACGAGGGCTGTAGAAGAATTCAGAGGATTAATTCTAGTAGCTCACAAATAAACTCCAGCTTGTAAAAGCCGTCTTTGATAAGCCACAGGTTTCCTTGTTCAAATAGAAATACTAGTACTGCTAGCCACCACGACCACAAGTGGCTGACGTGTGCTGAAACTAGCCTGCGAAGCAAGCGTTTCCGTAGGTTTTTAGCCCGTTCGAGGCACGAAAATTGGGGCGAGCACAACATGCACTAAGCGAAAAATGCTTCAAACCTGCGGAAAGCCCTACGGAAACGCTTGCTACGCAGGCTATGCTGAAACATATGATGCAGTCTGTGAACGTGTGACATTAGTCACACTCATTATAACGTCCCCTGTGCAAACTAACATGCTTAAAAAATACTGTAAAGCCGTATCAGTCTATGGTTGGGGTATTTTATTTCAGGTTTTAAGGAGTGTGGTCTTATTATAGGGCAGGGTGTGGTGTGAGGAAGGGGCGGGGGTGGGGGGGGGGGGGGGCTTGCGTCGTTCCAATCACGAACGTTGGGGGAAAAGCAGAGACAAAACGCTTCCCACAAGAGTAAACTATAATGCCTGAAACATGATTGCTTCCCTCAGGAGTGAACATGCAATTTCGAAACACAAACGGGTTTAAGGGAGACTGAATAAAATCTATTTTGTTGTAAGGGGAAAGCTCTTAACTACTGAACAGGCATTGTTGCTGGGGGATTTTGTCGATGGTATTTTGCCATACGCCGTTTTGCAGAGGGTAAAATGTATGAGGCTGAATATCTGAATTTTATAAGTCGACATTGCGCATGCGTAGCTAGTGCCAGTCGCCAACCGCGCGTTAAAAAGAAAAATCCCTAAAACTCGGATGAGGGGAGGTAGAGGTTTGATTTTTTTCCAAAATTAGACATAATTCAGCCTTCTTTATCATCTGACGTAAGCAATTACTGTTATTACGAAGAAAAGAAAATCTATAGTACAAAATGTATAAATACACGTACTTAGGTCGTCGTAGCTTCTATAATAATGCGAGTTTCAAGAAAATCGATACGTCACGTTTTGCATTCTGATGATCGTTAAATATTGGCACTATTTTCAACAACCAAAACTTTGTGCCGATTGAGTTTTAGGGGTTTTTTGTTCAGGTCACTTGACCTGCCAAATATGCAACTTGAAAATCTAGAACACCTTTCCCAGGGAACAAACATGGTGAAGCAGCTTATCCAAGATATGCTGATTTGGAACTTCCCATAGCAACAATATGGTAGGTAAGCGTCTCTCCCATTAAATGCTCTGTTTTATTTTATCCCACACAATTATAAATGAATTAAGGACGTTCGCGCAAATTGTTTCTGCGCATTCTTACTGCGCACGCAATTCACATCGCGATGGCGTGCTATGTCATGCATAGAGAACGTGCACTGTTGAACAAATGTAGAGATATATAACGCTTGTGGGCATTTTAATATCTATGCACGGGTTTAACTCTCTTAACTCTTCGGTGACCCCATGTTTTCTTTTAATAGATCACTTTCTTTGTCGATTATCTACGTCATATGAAAAATTGAAGAAAATCTGCGTTCTGTAAGTTTGATTTTTTTTTCAACTTTTCTGCCCACGCATCATCGAATTCCGCTATTATTTTAGCTGCACGGTGTTCGCAAAAGCCGATATTAAAGGTTGACTTTAACTGGAAGGATGACACCGGTTTAATTTGTTTACTTGACAGACCCACTTAAATCAAATTAAGAAAGTGGGTTTCCAGCGAATCATTTTTAATATTTTTCAACTAACAGCCACTGAGGCCATGTCGAGTTACGAGGGCCGATTAGTCAAAATTTAAGTAGTTTTTCACACGCTTTATTTCAAAAACGACTTCGGTGGCCCCCCAATTTTTTGCTTTTCTGACAAAGATAACTCATTATCTGACTATCCCAAAAGTATGAAAAAAATCTGTATCGTAGAAGTTTTTCGCGCGAACGTCCTTAAATACACGTTGATAATACTTCTTATGGGCCTTGACATAAGTCCACTGCGTCAGTACCCCATCTTCCTCTGTTGGTCTCCTTTCCTCTCTTCCTTTCATTCTTATCTCAGACATACTATTGGCCAAAACACAGATGCGTTTAAAATGCCCTGATTTTATTTTCATTTTATCCCACACAGTTATGAATTTAGTAAACCTTCTTATTACTCCCTTAATTTAAGTCTTCTGCGACAGTATACCATCTTACTTTCTTGTCCTTGTTTCCTCAGCTAACAGTTGTGTTCAAGGCCTAAAAAGGAAAGCACTCGATTGGTAACATATTAACAGTTCATTTTTATTTCAGTTTCTATTGAGTGTTTTTCGCTTCTTGTTATCATATATTATCAGAAATTGTTATTTTTCCTATCTCACCACTGTCGTTCTATTAATTTTTGTAATGTACATTTGTACATTAGTCGAGGAAGCTCAAGCTGTATAAGCCTCGTCGTTTCTTTGGGCTTCCTCGCCATTTTCCTTTATATATTTATTTTTCAACGATTCTGTAACTTACATTTGAGCGTAAAAGGCGATTCACAATACCTGGATGACCCTAACGTGATAATCTAAAGCTTAATATGAATTAATACAACTTTGAAAGGATTATACATGCTCTTTATTTTTTTTACGTTTTAGTCCTTTTTTGTAATTATCTCTTTGAGGTTTCATTCAATCAAAAAATGCTATCATAGTTATGCAATGCGAACCAGTGCCAACTCCCACAAGTCTGCATGATTGTTTTTCCCAATTTTAAAACTTACGTCAACAAAAAAATATATATATTAAGAATTCTATTACAGTTGATCCACGTCACGCGTGAACGGAAACTCTAAAATTCAAAACAACGTGACGAGTCACGTTCTCCATATTTGGGCATTCACTTTGTGTTTTCTGCGATTCAAAGAGGGATTTCGAAAATCGAAAGGAGATTCCGAATCTGTCACCGATTTTTCGAAATGTACAGATCAGCTTATGTTAATGCCTTAGGTCGGAAGAACAGGCCAGGTAGGCTTCTCCACAAGAAAACGAGAAGACGAATAATTGAACGTTATTTGACTGGAGAACGACCGACAGCGATCTCCACAGCAGTTCGTGCAGCTCCTGGCGCTGTTTATTGTATCATTCGACATCATAAAACGTGCGGTACATGTGAAGCGTTCAGTCGAGGGGGACGATCTTATCCTTCTAGAATTCGTTCTAGAATCTATTGAATTGTTCAAACTAGCGGAACCTAGCATATATGGGCGGGAAAATCGCGAAAGATTGTTGAGCGAAAGGATATGCAAATATTGACGAAGCACAGGTCACCAAAGCGTAATATGAGAGTTTGTATGGAGCTGAAATTCGATTGTAAATAATCGGCAGTTTTCCGTGGAAAATACCTAAAAATCAAAATAGAGTTTGAAAAACCTTACCTGTTGTGTTTTTGCTGTGTCTTTACCACTTTTCCGAGCTTCTGAAGGCCGTTTCGGGCGATATTCTGTTTAACGGTCGATGCGACCTCTTGTCACGTACTGGGGCTTTAACATAGACGTTGCATCGACCGTTAAACAGAAAATCGCCCAAAACGGCCTCCAGAGCCTCGGAAAAGCGGCAAAAACACAGCAAACACACAACATGTAAAACACTATTTCGCTTTTTAGGTAGTTTGCACGGAAAACTGCCGATTTATATTTTGGATCGAATTTCAGCTCTACACAAACAACTCTCATATTACGCTTTGGTTAACTATGGACGAAGCGTCGGCTTTGTGTTCAATCAACCTCGCAACTACTGGGATAAGCTGTCATGAGTAATTGCCTGACACGGCACATGTATCTTGGTTGTCGTCCACTTCCTTCGGAGCTACCGTTATTACCCAAGCATTCAGCTCCAAGGTTTGTTCTCGTTTGGTTGAAACAGGAATCCCGCGTCGGCAAAATTCATAATTGACATAATTTCACCTACAGTCTACGTCTAAAACGTTTTTGAACCACTGACGAGAAGCGAACCGAGAAAATTACGCGGTCTCTCGACAAAACAAAGATTTGTCCCGTCACAACCCCTTGCTTCTACAAAGATAGAATCCATTTTCGCAAATTTCTATGAGATCTTCAATATTTCCTTTGTGATCTCCGTTACGTCACTGAAAGTCGCTTGTTCGTTTGAAGACTCGGATCACATGTTCAGGTTTCCGTTCACGCGTGACGTGGATCAACTGTAAGAATTGAAACCAGGTGGCTATGACAAAAAATTAATGGTTTATTATCTTTCTGAAGGAATCTAGAACGAATTAGGACTGGGGGCAATTTTTTTTAAAGTTATGTTTCTTCTAAGCCACTTAAAGGAGAGCTTGAGCTGGGAGGAAGCACACACCATTACTAGGGTAAACTGTCGAACGTTTAATGCGCTTAATATCGACAATAGATTCGGCACATGAAAAGTTCGATCCCTGAATTGGGCCTAAAATGCCACTATTTAACAAGGACAATGAAATCTTACCACTTCTGTGCCGTTTTTATCCTTATAAATTGTCCACCTGTTTCCATCAGATGAGTAAGAAAGCTTGAAGTCTGTGGTCCATTCATTACCATTTATGTCGCCTTGAGTGGCAACAGCGCACACTTCTCTTGTATTCCCGAGATCAACCTGCAACCAGTCTTCACTCCCGTTAGCAGTTTTCGAGTACCATCCGTCTCCCCGTTCACCATGGAGTCGACCGTAGAAAGGTTGATACTTATCACTATATTTCGAGGAAGCTGTCATCTGACTGTCAGGAATAATCGATTTATCTGAAGTTTCGACAGGGTTGATCCCGCAGCTTTTCGTTCCTGGAAGTCAGAAATGCTTTATATTACTGAGTCGCTCCTGAGAAAATAAGAAAAGGGGAAGGACGGTGCCTTTTTTGTTACTACGCATAATTTTTGCGCATAAGGAAAAGGATAAGGATAATTTATTTGATGTCAGGAACACAGGGAGTGGTTACCCAATCTCCCGAGCCAGGGGCTCATGTTACAAGTGTTTGACAGAACTAAAAAAGAAACTATGAAAAAAGCTAGTTAAAACACCATCTCGGGCGTGGTCCGAGATATAACGGTTTCTTAAGGAATTTGCCTACTGATACAACAGTATTTTTTGCGCGGTTTTGTGTTTATGTGGAAAAAGCAGATCTTTTGGGGGCTATCAGAATCCAAAAAGAAAATTGGGGGTAACCACGGGATAACTGAGCTTAAATTTGGAAACAAAATGCCAATGCTTTTTTAGAATTAAGGTTGGTTAATTTTCTGTGAAAAATGCGTCGTTAACCATTTTTTTTTAAATTTCAGATTCCAATAGGTCTTACTACTGTCTGCTTTTTCCCCAAAGTCATAACCTTTGCAAAAATATTACTGTATTATGACGCACCGTCTCTAAAAAATAGAGTAAATGTACCCCTAAAAAGATTCAACATAATCTGGCAACTGGTGAATCAATGCAAGCAGGAGATAAATACAAGAAAAGCTACTTCACAAGGGAGGGAATTATAGATATAGACGGATATATTCAGTAGCTATAGGATGGTCAATTTTCCAACTCGATTAAGTCTGGGAAAGTTACGTTATCTACTCCTCACACCTCTGTACGTTATCTTTAGTCTCTCTTTTACCTATATTGTATTACCAAATTTTTAAAATTGTCTGGCCTATTGGCTGCCAAATGTGTTTTTAATGAAACTATCTAACTACGTTATGTCGACTCACTATCGGTGCTGTAAACTTCCACTCTAAGACAATTCCATGTATGCCGCTCGGTTGGATGAAAACGAATGTATCTCGCAGTTGATGGCCCGGCTAACTTGTGTCGGTCAACTTTGTAGCTGTCACCTCCCCTGTGAAATTCCTTTAAGAAAAAAGACATTCAAATAGGTAGAACAAACAAACCACTGACGACAACAATTGTTTGATCATGAACTGCTCGCAAGACTTTGGCAGAAATCACAAAAAATGTCAATACCACAGCTCGGAGCGTCTACGATGATCTACTGTTTTGGCCTACTTTTAAGTATTAAAGAGTGAACATTTTTGTGCTATAGGTATATACACCTATTTCAGTTAAGGTTGCTTCAGTGATGCATGATCCATGATCCTTGTTTCATAGATCGCAAAGCATCATATTTGCTATAAATAAATGTAATGATCGCTTTTCTCGCTGAAGGCACTCTAGGACAAAACCAAATCATAAAATATACATTTGTTCTTGCTTTAGGGCTAATAAATAAAGAAAAGCAGTCGTAAATTTAACGATCATGATGCACTGCAGTCTATGAAACATGTACCACTGAAGCAACCTTTTTTGAAATAGGTATATACATGGCAGCGATATCATGATTACGATAAAAATAGTGCATTAAAGTTAATGTTTGAAGCGTGGGGTAAAGCCTCCCCGTAATAAACTGAAAAGAGTCACCGAACCCCACCCCCCACCCACCCACCGTCCTGGATGCTTTTATAAGGCCGTGATGGGATTTGAGGAAAACGCTAAACGGATTAATTACATCTCACAGCAAAACCAACATATTGCATGATATAATTGAAGAAATCAATCTTACCACTTCTGCGCCTTTCCCATCCGTATAGGGTGTCCAATTGTTCCCATCAGCTGAATAAGATAGCTTAAAGTCTGTGACCCATTCATTGCCATTCACGTCTCCCTGAGTAGCAACAGCACACACGTGGACCGTTTTACCAAAATCAACTTGCAGCCACTCGTCGTTCCGGTCAGGGTATTCTGAACACCATCCATCCCCCCTAAGACCGTGTAGCCGACCGTGGAAAGGTTTGTAACTATTGCTATATTGTGAGGAAGCGGTCATCTGACTGTCAAAGATAACAGATGGATAGGGAATATCCACGGGACTCATATTACAGCTTCCAGCCCTAAAAAACAGAAATTTTATACAATTACAAACACAAATATCTTATTATCCACTCCCCTCCGGGATTTTCAGGGATATTTGATAACACCGTGTGGGGGACCTTTGCCAGACTGCTTGTGGTAATGAAGTAGAGTTATGAATGCCCCCTAATGTGAATCATTTCAATTCGTTTTCGAGCAAAAATACTCAACAGATTAGACACCTTTATATCTATCAGGCGAGAGCGTGATTCTTAATAGCCTGGGCAAACTTTCTACAATTTTCGTTGGCTCTAAATACAGTGCTGAGGAAGAAAATTGATCATTCGGCTTTTCTTATGCAGCTGGTCCAAACTTACGAGAACTTCGTCAATCCAGATGATGTTGAAACTTCCATTGTCGGGCATAATGCATTGTGCACTATAGCGAATAACCCTCCTGGCTGTATATGTTAATTGTGTTCTACAATATAATGTGATCAATTTTCAATGGCAAACACTGTTAGTTATAAGAATGACACAAAAACTGGATAAACAATGATAACGGAACACGTTATCAATCATTTCCGATTTAGAAGTGTCTGACCTTCTCGGTAGTTAGCGTTTATCTCAGCCTTTCCTCAGGCAAAATTAACATACGTTTCCTGCAGACTGACTTGTACAAAAGGTTAGCTTGCAGTGCATCAATGTCACTAAGAACTTCTCTCTGTCCAATGACGGCCTAGATAAAAAGAAATCAAGATGATAAATCAGCTTTGAAATAGTTCCTGACTGCTTAATTTGCGACGTGTTGGTTAACATGCTGTCGCCCTCACTTAAAAGTGTTATGAAATACAGTTGAATCTCGACATTTCGAAGCGTTTTACAAGTGTTTTACCCCTGACAGTCGAGTTATCAGGATTCTACTGTGGTACATATAGATTTAGCCAAGCCTAAAAGTGGAGCTCCACATTTTTCCTTTTTTTTTTCTTTTTTTTTGCTGGTGCTTGTTAATTTCTGAAAATACTCTCATTCAACCTGTCTTCTCCATCGGAGACAGGCACAAAGATCACTACGGCATGCTGACTAACACGTCAAAAAAGTCAAAAAAAGAGTTAAATAATTTAACTACTTATTTCTTTTCCGTAACAAAATCTCGATTGACATCAACACCCTGGTGTTTCTCCTGGGAAAATATGCTCTGACCGCCGCGAAAACCATGTTTGTGGACAGAAAAAACCAGAAGGTACTAGCTCTGCTATATTTAACGTCGGGGTCGCTGCCAAATGCTGCGAACTCAGGCGATGTGCCGACCGCGTTTGCAGCAGAACACAACAAAGACGAAGTCCTCGAACGGCAAATTTCGTAACTGGAATTTTTCGCCTTCCACCAAAAACACAACTGAGCATTCTTTTGAACTTTTTCTTCCATATATAGATATCTGATATTTTTTCAAGTTCAAAACACCACTTCTGTCGAACTGAATCGTTTTGCTAAACAAGCTAAGCTCCTTTTTTTTTGGAAAAAAAACCCTCCTTTTCAAAAGGGACGATGGCCATGCGATTTCCTGCCAAGAAAAACGCCGGTTGCCCAAAAGCACTGCGCGATTTGCCGCCAAGAAAAGATGGCATTCTCCCCCCCCCCCCCCCCCGTTGGGTTGCCTTAGGACTCTCCTCCCCCTCTCCCAGGGAGCCTGTACTGGAGCGTACGCGAACGTCACAAATTTTTCGCACGTATAGGTTACCAGATTTCCTTACCCATGGTGCTGCGCTGGCGCGCTTCGTGCGCGTGAGCTCCGCTATAACATATTTTGGCACTCACAAAATCAGAAACTTCATATGATAGAAAATCCCCAATAATCACTCTGAACAAGCAAAGTTTTGAGTAATAGTACAGTCAAACCTGTATTAAGCGAACCTGTATTAAACGGTCACCCACTATATTAAGCGGTCACTTGTCAAAGTCCAGGAAATCGCTTCCCTTAATTACTGTTCACCTCCATTAAGCGGTCCCGGTCACCTTTTCCAAGTTCCCACAGAGCTGTTTCTATTATTTTGACCTGTATGAAACTGTCACGTATGACTTTGTTGTAAGCTTGCTTTATTATCTTGAAATAGGAAGAAAAAATTGCTCACCAAACATGATAAGAGAGACAAAGTGAAGGCTTTAGCACTCTAAGTTTCCTTAGAATCTCAAGTTTGATTTCTGGATCGCTTGTTACGAAATGGGATACAACAAAATACAAAACGCTTATAATCCTGTACTTCATCCCCAAGCTACTTGCTATGTTTTGCTTTTAAGAACCTGTTATCCAATTTAGGCACATACATGGTGGCATTCGGCAATATGACATGGAGATTAGAGGAACAACATTTAAATATTCTGGCAAGTTAATTACACCAAAGGTAAATCAGAATCTGAGGTGACTAAGAGATCTACCGGAAAAATACATTATGCAAACGTTTATTTTTTTCCCTTGCAAGTTTGCATTAGCATACAGGAGTCCACTATAAATATTTTACCTCTCCATAAAGTTCTTACACTCTGCCAGATAAACAATTTCTCGGTGGCCGGAGAAACATTTCGTTTTACTCGCAGCATGAATTTTAATCAGCACGGTCCAAGGGCTCTTGCTTTGAGAGCACCAGCTGTCAGATGCAGTTGCTTCAGTTTATTTCACTTTTTTTATAATTAATGATCGATAAGCTCCTCTATGTTAAACTATAAAACTGTAAAATGCTGTGAAATATACCATATGCCCTCAGGCTACTCTTATTCTTATAGCTTTCATTTTCAGACTCAAACGTTAAATCGTATATTGCGGTTCCCGTTTGCATCTTACATAACCTCTAAGTCTTTGAATGAAAATTCGAAATGGCGAAATTTTAACGGGGTGGTTCAGCCTCTCTACGAAATCCAAAAGTGAAATTCAATCTAAGTGGAAGTTTGTTAAATTGAACCCTGTTAAACCGGTTGGTAACATGTTTCAAGACAAAACTTGGGGATTTTTTTTTATTTGAGCATTTTTCATGGTAACATTTATTATCATTTTCCCAGCAGCTTGGCTCGCCGGAACGCTGTGAGAGGCGACGCGTGGACGCCAAAATCAATCTTAATGCACTTGCTATCGCAATAGGACAAATACTCAGTGGGCACTTTTACCAACATTAGCAAATGAAAAGGTATTGTGGACCTGCATTGAAAATATTTGCAAATAAATAATAATTGCGGACTTCCTCGTATCGCGGCATTGTTCGCTATTCAATGATCCTTGTTCATTAGGCGAGCTCTGGGTTGGTGGCTCTCCTCTGGGTATAAGTGCTGGTTTACAAAATCTTTTCATGGAAACGGCAGATGTCAATCGCTGCTTTTGTATTTGACGGAGAAAAATGTCAGTGATCTTTCAGGATGCGATTAAAAATGCAGGAAGATTCTTGCCTTAAGACAGCATGGTACCTTTTTAGTAAATGTGATGATAATGGATTTAAATGCAATCATCCCAGTGCTTTTACGAGGTTTAGTCTAGATATATATTAAACCTAGGTTCAATCCTTTCTTTCATGCAGTAATGTAGCAGCTCTTATACAATTACTTTAGCAGAAAGCAGTACCTTCAGACGCAGCAGAGTTAAGCATGTTGCAAAAGGTATTTGTCAGAATTTACCTTAAAGGCTCTTTGAGTCATCAGTGGCAAAATCTTCAAATGTAAACATTCAAATAAAAACTGCTGAGCCATGCTGTCCAATGGTACTGACTGTTATATTGTGCAAGATGTTCCGATTTTCTGGTATGTGGATGAAACAATCATTAAGTGTGATCATTAAGTGAAAAATATTGAGAATCTTTCAGATGGTACTGTATAAACTGTTATTTTTCAGTATGTGGATGAAATCCAAAAATTTGACCATCCAAATAAAGTAACCCTTCTAATCAAGCAGTTCGTTTATAAGGCACTGTTTATCATGCTGTACAAGATGGTTCTAACTTTTAAGTCTATGAATGGTGATGAAGTGTTAATGCTTTTTTTTCTTTGTTCGGCTTGTTATGCTATATAGAGTGGTTCTTTCTTTCAAATAATCGTTTGAGTGAAATCTAAAAAAAATGGTTCAAACGTCTATATTCTCCAACATTAGCGCATTGTTTTCCACAGTTTTTATACTTCTACCAATCTCACTGGGCTTTGATTCACTTTCTTCTCGTCCCATCAAAGTTTCCTTTACTGCTTTTCTCACTTCTCTAATCTTCCAGCAGTAAAGAAAAGGGTTCAGAGACGAATTAAAGTAGACAAATGTTGCTGTGTAACCCCATGCGATATAAAGAGACGGAGTCAACTGAGTGAGAGTAATAATCGCTATAACTATGCTATATGGAAGATAACAAACCACTAGCGATAACTGCACCCATATGGCACATGAAACTGTTTTTCTGTACTTCACCATGTTTATCGACGAATTTTCGTCTCCTTTTAGTTTTCCCTTTTGACGGACATCTTTCGTTTGACCTTGATGGCGTCGAATAACTCGATAGATTATCGCGTAGCAGCACGCTGAAATGATGATGCAACTAAATTTCACCGTATAGCCAAACCCCTTAGAGATAGTTAGATTTAGAAACGACATCGAGGCAAATGCGATGCTCGGAATCCAAAAGCAAACCAGGACCACTCGAACCCGAGTCAGTGTAACCACTTGCTTGTATTTCAGCTTTAGCGTCAGCGCGAGAAGCCTATCCACACTTATTGCTGTGAGAGTCAACAGCGAAACCGCAGACAAAGCGGTGAAGGTAACCGTTGTTATAGAACCAGTGTATTCACACAGTGGCTGCCAGTGCTTGGTTGTGACTTTGTACGACAACAGGTAAATAGTGTAGATAGGCTCGGAGACAATGCCAACACAAAGGTCAGTGGCCGTAAGGCAACGAAGTAATAGTTTCGATGGCGGATGAAGGCGTGATGACTTGCGGAGAGCAATAACGATGAGGATATTTCCCAGAGTTGCAGTGACAGAGAGAAAAAAGTTAACTACAGAGAGAAAAAGCTGATGTCCTCCCGTTGCAGTGCAAAATAAAGCTCGAATTGTTTTGTTTCCTCCTTGGCTCGTGGTGTTGTCCATGTTTAGAGGGAGTTCAGAGACGTTGATACTGAGCAGATGTCGTCCGATATTCACACTTTAAACATTAATAACAAAGAAAAATAGAGCGATTAGGAGAATTTGATTGATAAGTAAAATACACCTGGACGGGACTTTGAACTGAAGTTTGGACAGAACGTATTAGTCATATCTGAACGAGTGGGAATTTGAAAGGTGATCGAAACTGCAATGTTCACCGCGCAACGTGCGAAACATTTCTTCTACCAAATAACATCAATCAAAACGGTTAAGAGCCGCAAACTGCAGAGTGAGAGAAGACCGCACTAAATTGCAATGACTACCAAAAATCACAGAAAAAAATGGCCGATCCCACAAAGAAAATATAAATAATATAAGGAAAAGTAAATGCAATTCAACAACTATTACTTTATGATTTGCCTTATTTAGAAATATGGATCAGCCAGGCATAGGAAGCTTGGTTTATGTCTCGATAGTGCTTATAAACAAGACGTTTAAATGACTGCTAGATCCTGACTCTGCAATTTTCGCCCGGGATAAATCTGCAGAATGTGTGTAGAGAACTGACTGAGAATTGCGTAGCTCACGTTTAACCTATCTTTGCTGAGAACGCATAATTAAAAAAAAAACCGGAAATATTTTGTTGCAAATCGATTACTAGCCGTTGTTGTTTAATTTCTTGCAAAAAGAAATTGCTCATAAGTTCTGTCCAACAACATTCCTAATTTTACACTATGGCATTTAATTTACCCTATAGAGCAATAACTAGCTAGAGGAAGAACGAGCTGTAATATGCTAAAAAAATTAACTTGGGACTATTGCTTTACATTTTCAATTACGTATCGTCAGATATGGCAATAAATGACAAATGTGTCAATTAATGTCGTGCGCTTGGTGCCGGTGGGTTGGAGTAAACAAATGAAATCCCTACAGGAGGAACATTAATTGCCAAAATTGAGGAAGGTAGTAAAAAGAAAAATAATAAAATAATTCAAATAATTAAAGACCTGATTAAAGAAAGAAAAAGGTAACAAGATTCAGCCCTAAACGTGAACACTGCGATTTTCATTTGCAGCGAAATTGAAGAGGATTTAAGAGAATTTAATCGAGTCAAGCCACAGGAAGAAGAATTGCAATTAATTGCCACAGTGAAAGCTTTCGTATAACAATGAAATAGCCATACAGTTAGGAAAAAGAAACAGCTCAGATTCGATTTCAATACAGCACTCGCGTTTTACATTAAGCACAAACTTTCATATCTCTCCCCTTTGTTTGTTCATTTGATTTTTTAGGGTTTTTTTTCCTTTCGTTTGTTTGTTTGTTTATCTTTTATTATTTTTTTTGAATTCTAAATAGGCGAGGGCGCGATTTAAGTTTTAAACGAGTCACGGTTAGGGACAAGATTGTTAGCGACGATCCAGAATAAAATAAAATTGGATAAATATAAAATGAAAAGCTAAGACTTTACTTTTCTGCCACAATATATACAATATTACACGTAGCATTTTTGGAATGAAAGGTAAATCGTATTAGACCTTAGTATGTTCTTCAAAACTTTTTAACACTTTAAAAAGAGTGAGAGAATGACTGAACGCAAAACACTGATTCTGAAAAAAATTCGAAAATGCTTTCAAAAAAGGCCAATACGATCTCAAGGATGGCGAAGAAACATCGCTTGAATAGGATCTCATATTACACCATGTCAACTTTTTAGTTAACTGATTGGTTTATTGAGTAATTCTAACACAGCTTTTTAGCCCGTGGATGAAGTCCTCAGGTGTGACCACCATTCAAGTGAAAGCTATTGAGCACTACCTTAGGCCTGTTGGTCAACATTTTGAGTCTGTAGTTTAACTCCGCAAGTACAATCATTCAAATTTGTTTATGAAGTTATGATTATGCCTCAAAACAAAATTTAGGAATCAGCTGCATAATTTTACAACTGCTCGCCATCGTAAGTGAAAAGGACAAGTGCTAGCCTTTAAACGGCCAAATTTTGACACCCCAAAAAATTGCACGGTTTCGTAGCTGATACGCTGATACAAGAAATCCATTACGCTGTCAACTGAGATCGTGAAACTTTGCATTTTCAGTATTTTTGAATAATTACTTTCAAATAATATTTCCTTAAATGGGCAACAGGATTTCAAACTCTGAGATTATATAAAGCTGCTTAAACTGAATCCCTCATTAACAATATACGTTCGACAAAACAGATTCATTAAAAGGCTTTTGTGCATTGTTTTTTCGAGCATTATAGTAAGGCAAATCCATTGAATACTAAAAAAAAAGCGCTTACACTTATTTTCACTGACTAGTCTCCGAGGACCTACAGAAAATGAAGAGGAAGTTATAGAGCAGGGTTACACTAAAAGAGCTAATCAAAGACAGTGATTGTTTTCGAAAAAAAAAATTATCGTGGATGATCTGTTACAAACCCATGAAGCGTTCAAATAAACAATTTTCCACACCAAACTATTATTCCTCCCCTGTACGTGTCTTACTGAAGGCAAAGGAAAAACAAACCTTATAAAGTTCGCTTTGTTTATTTCGAGTAAACATTTGAAATAGCCAACTACTTCATTATTGAAGTTTGAACAAGTTGTGTTTTATCTTCATAAATACATTCTAAATGAAGGAACTATTAACAGAAAGAGGATACCTTCTGGCCAATCAGAATAAAGGAAATTAAAAGACTAGTTCACTATCTTCTGCTAATGAACGACACCTGACATTTTGCGCACTTAGCAGGTAAAAATTAAGAAAACAGACCAAAAAAAAAACAAAAATTAAATACTGATAAACTTACAACTGAATTTCATTTCTAGTTTCTTAACACTTTTTGTGAGCATATTTTCTTTGCTAATGGCGTGCCGGCTATTCAAGGACAGTTAAATGCCATTTTCTTAACTTGTCATTCCCTATAAGAAGGCTCTTTTGTATTGAAAATGGGCTTGTTTTAAAATTAATACATCGGCTGCCTCTTCGAAAGGATTAAAATTACAAACAAATCTCCTCAGGGTTTCAAGGATGTATGTTCGGTTTTCGTACCGGATTCAGTCATTGCTTACTTGAAAAGCTGCTTGAAAGTTTTACGGTCCATCTATCAAATCCCTTGCATTCATGAAAAGACAGGTCAGTGACAGAATAATCTTAATACCAGAGCCGACACAAGGGAGGATAGCGATTTAAAATTATGCCAACGTTATTTACAATTTCTAATAATAAGGAGGGAGTTGTAACTAACCTGAACTGAAAATGCGATCAAGAAAATCGTCTGGCGGAACGAATGAAGAACGGTCGGTCTCGATTTAACTGAGAAGACCACTGAAACGAGCCCAGCTGCATTCAGCTTTTATCATGGTAATTAAAATGGGAATTTGCCTTCCAAGATATATGATAAGAAAATCATACGACTCGGTGGGGTCCATCGTAAACTATTAAATGAAGGTTTAAATTAAATATTTATAACAAGATGGTGACAGCACGTTGAAAGAAACCGAGAAATAATATCCATATTTTAATATTTTAAAGCAAAAAGCGTCAGCAGGATTTTTCGCCTAAAATACCCATAAACAGATAAATCTTTCATTTGCCGCATGTATAGAAGTTTGTTAACCAAATTCCTCTTCCATCTTTGCCTTACAAGATTTCGTCGTTGCAAATGATGTGAAAATAAGGTTTTCTGCCAACAGGCGTTTTTTCTTCATTTGCTTTCAACTCAACGACTTAGAAGACTAGTTATTATAATTATCTTCCTCCAGTAAACGATAGCTGATATGACAATGTGTACACTTAGGAGGCATAAATTAAAGTAAGAGAAAGGAAAACGAAAGCCACTATAAAATACCGATAAATCTACAATTTTATTTCCGATATTTCGACACATTTTGCGAGCATTTTTCTTTTTGTTAATGGCGTGCCGACAATTAAGGCCTTCGTCAGTTAAACGCAGTTTTTTTCGCTCTTAAAAGGGGCTCACTTGAATGGAAAATGAGCTTGTAGCATTTAATTTAGTACTTCGGATGTTATAAGAAAGTGTGCTCAGTCACTAAACGTGCAGCTTTACTCCTAGTATACCTAACAAAAAATTAAAATAAAAATTAAACTACCTGCGAAACAGTGATTTATTAAATTTTACGCTTCATCTACTAAATCATTCGCAATGCAACCATTGATGCGACACGGTTATTCTTCAGAATAACCGTGTCGCGGACACTGTCTCGTAATTGTGGTTTCGCCTCTCAGGAAACGTAGGAAGGGGAGGGGGGTTTCCATTTATCTAAAATTGTCTGTTTGAAATTGCGGAACTTTTCGTGTCAAATATAAAAAGCTTTTTCCTTCCGTTTCAACTGGTTGGAACGGAAAAAAAGTGGAGTACCTCCGAAGTCGTTCGTCTACGACTTAACCCAATGTTATATCGACGTTCCGGATCCTCCCTTAATTGAAGGACGTTTGGCTGAAATAGATTAGATTTTGAACTGGCCTCGAATATATATTATTGAATTGGTTAGTGTTGGCTCATTTATATTCATTTGACGAAAACAAGTCCGACCGCAGGTTAGTACAAATCGAAAATTGTATTTAATTATTATTACTTTTTTTAACTCAGATCCTGAAGGTGATCATACAAGCGAGCTTGCAAGAATAGTAAATCATTTTTCTCACAATGTCAGCTGGCGAAGTACTCAGGGACGGTTCTACCTGGCAGAACTTCTGCCGTGGCAGGCGTGGCTTTCGAATAGCACATTTTACAGTAGTGTGCTTCGTGATCTGTCCTTTCTGTAGAAGTGTGTCGTTAAAAGTTGACTGTTTTAATACAGTCCTTCCGGCTTTTATTTTCATATGTAAATTGTTCGCTGTAATGCGAGCAAATCTCTTATCATTCTCATTTGAATATTACAATATAAAGCGGGACGGTTTGTTACAAAGCAAATTCAACTCCAGCCTGACTTTCACTCAAAGCCTCTCGGGATCCGAGCAGTCAGATGTAAAATGGGATACTAGCCGCTTCCACTGCAATTATCGAACGAACAGAAGAAAAGGTCGAAAAACTTTTTGTATTTACCTTACGTGAAGATTATGAGAGCATAAAATCTTCGAGAATATTTTCTTTGTGGATCCCTACAGGATAAGGAGAAGGACGTACGCTTTTTTTCAAGTTTAGTTTGGAATATTGCTCAAAATGCTATTTACCGGAACCGGAGTATGTAAAATCGGTGTTTGTAGCATTGGAACACTTACCTTGGAACCTTCTTCTGGGCCTTCCACGACACAACGGAAAATGGACAGAATTTTGAATTACTTGTTGCAATGACAGAGAGCTCATTTAAATTATATTACCACTGCCAATCCAATAATGCGACAATGATAGAGCATTCCTAAGATACAAATTGGTGTGTACTGAAAAAAAAAGAAAGCGTTTCCACATATAGATTTTCTGAAGGTTTTAAGAGGCAGATGATGATGATGATGATGATAAACTTTATTAATGTGTCAAGGCCACATAGCCTGGGAAAATCCCATACTAATTTGGGGACACAATTAATAGATATTAAAAATATGTAGAAAGAAAATTTATAATACTTAGAGCTAGATTGTGTTGCTGCATGTTTTTTTCCCCTTTACGGAGTCCGGGGCGCAAAGTATTTATTTGATTTCACAAACCGTGAAATAAATAGACAATAATACATGGCGATATCTCACAAGTGAGCGTAGCGAACGGGTGAGATATCGAATTGAACACGAGAAGAGAAATTCCATATCTCCAAGCAACCATGTATTGTTGTGTTTATTATATAAACAAAAAAGCCCACAGTATTACTGACTGAAGCCATTTAGGCAACAGCAGTAAGCACAAGGCAGAAGATAAAAGTAATTCCGGTTCACCTGATTCAAACAAACAATTTTCAAATACATGCATTAACACAATGGAAAACTTTTCACTATTATTTTATTTTCATTTTATTATTACTACTCCAGTTTACTGCTTTATTTGTCCGTATTCATGAGTAGACAAGTCACCGTACCTTCTTGATCCAGATTAAACTTGCGACGTAAATGACTGGAATAGCACTCGCACTTATCGATTAACCCGACATCCTCAACTTCGGCAAAGCCTACACACAAAGCCTACACACAAATTGATCCACAATCTCGTCTCTAAATTGAAAAATTTGCTTAATGAAGTGCCTCTCGAACAATTCAACTGTCGAACATTGATTGTTCTTCCATAATAGACTCGCTGTTCAGATACTCCACCGAAAGGGTAATCACTGAGTGTTGTTGGCTCATATTCATCATCGACGTTTTTCTCACATGCAATAGAATCTGCTGAGGTAAGCGTCTAATTCTGACGGCGGTATGTCTTGGAGTTGTCTTGTTTCGTTTTCATTTGGCAAAAACGACTTCATGAATACTACGTCGCTGTGCATCTTTCTTTGAGTGTTCAGTGTTGGCTTCAGCTTCGGCAAATCTTTCAACTGGCACCTTCGTCGGTGAGGGACACGAATCTTTCACTTTTCTGGTGTATTGCTCAAGGCCATCGTAAACTGTTAGTGGTTACTTATTTCTTCTGAACGAGTCAAGCGAACTGAGATCGAGAACTAAGAAATCGATTGTCAAACTGTTGTCAAAATTGGCACGAAAGAAAGCGCGTGACGTCGCGAAAGCTGATTGGCCGTATTTTCACATGTAAAATTATCGTAATTTTTCATGTGCCAATTACGATTTTTCTCAGTGGTGGAAATCTCTATAAAACACTCCAGTTTATATAATAAAATAGCTTTTCACCCGGCTAGACACGGCCTATTTTATTTTTGAGGATGAGGGGAGGAGGGGGGGGGGGGACGGGGCGGGGAATCAGGAGGTGGATACAAAAAATCCTGCAAACCTTTTGCAGACAAAAATCGTGCGAGGGAAAACAAAGGAAACAAAAGAAATACAAGCCATTTAAAACTAGTTGATGAAATTCTATGCGACGAATTTACTCTCAAAAAAGTAGGGCTTGAAATGCCATTTCCCTCCTCTCAAAAAATGGTCCATTAGCAAGGAGATTTTGCTAAAACAAAGCGCATCAGTACTAGAAAAACGCCCTTTTGTGTAGTTAATTTGGGAGCAAAAAGAAAATGGCGCTTTTTCGCCTTCTTCTTGGACATTCCAAAGTAAATTTCTTCCGAACTGTTCTTTTTTTTTTGGGAAAGGAAATATTCATTTGAATTTGAACACAATCATAGGTAATTACTACACCACGAAACCAGGTTTTTCAAGTGGGGGAATAGTCAAAGAAAACAAGGACGAGTAGTTTTAGTGCACAACAAAATAACTGTAGTGGGAAAACAGCAACATTTAGGTCGCATACATAACTAATAAAAAAGTCACTTTTTAACGGCCTGGCACGCGCGATGATTGTCTATTTAGCGGATACAGGAGGACGTTTGAGCCAATTAGGTTTGTGTATTCCAGCAATAGACTACTAATGGTAACTACATAATATCTGGAAGTTCTTATAATAATAATAATAATAATAATAATAATAATAATAATAATAATAATAATAATAATAATAATAATAATAATAACTTTATTAACGTGTCAAAACTGCAGTAGCCGAGGGGAAAAGTCCCCTCTACTAATTGTGGACACCTAACTTGCCTAACTAAAAACGTAATTAAAATATATAAAATGGAAAATATTTATATACATTTAAAAAGCCTAATTACAACAATTAACTAAGCTAAAAAAACTGTAAAATCTGTTTCTTCAACTATATTAAAATATAAAAATAAAAATTATGTTAAAAATAAAAATTATGTTATGTAATGTTTTCGACCAGTCATTCTTGGCATAGGTTGCAGCCTCGACAATCACTGACATTTGCAGCCAGCGCAGTGAGGTCCCGCTAAACATTAGTCTCGTTACAAATGTAAAACAGTACAGCGCTAATAATGGCGGTCAATAGTGTAAACAGAATGATGGCACTTTGGACTGGCTTAAGTAAATAGGCTACTTTTAGCTTCGGTTTAACTCCTTTGCTCCTAAATGTTGCTCATGCAAGAAACTCATTTTATCATGATGATGAAAATCAAGATTTAAAAGGATTGAAATGTACCTACATTGTAGCAAAGAAAGCCCTATTTTATCGAATTGGTTATGCTAGCTTAAAGGACAGAATTTGGGGTCACAAATCAGGCAACGTTGCGGAAATTAACGCTCTACTTCAGCAAGGTAGCGAAAAATAACGCTCCTAGAAGTTAACGCGCCTTAAATGAGAGCATCACTTCATGGATAGTCTTTTGTTTGCTTTCGTTTTTTTTTATTTTTTCCTGTTATAACCCGTTACACACTATGCCCTTACTTCCTTATTTATACAGCTATCCCAGTTCAAAATACCAGGTAAATTCTACTGTTTCCATTCGTTTTAATTCTTCTCTCTTTTTCTAGTAACTTGTACGTTATCCTGTGGTTCAGTATAACTATTCAATGATAATTCCACTCAAAATTGTTTCACACGAATTCTGTCAGCAAACTCGACACTGCGAGACTCATTAATTTGTGGCTTATGTCGCCCCAATAAATATTTCGTGGAAGAATTGTTCAATTTCAGTGATTAATCAATAAAATGAAAATTAACTACAAGGGTTAAAGCAGTTTAGTAAAAACAACAACAACAACAACACAAAAAAACAGGAGGCAATTTAAATACAAGTGTAACAGCATGAAATCAAGACAGGAGTCTATCATGCAATCCTTATATTCGTAACAAAAGTATTTTTAAATCTATTATCCTGTCTAAAACTGCAACTCGAAATGCAGCCGGTGAAATTTTAATTAGGATTGTGTGCTATCTGATGGGTCTGAACGCCTACGGGGCAGCAACTGAAGCCACCTGCCCAGTCGTTTGGCTTTCTCCACTTCAGCCTTTGATACGTTAAACAACTTAATGGCCTTTTCACTGAGCATTGGAAAACGTCTTCGAGGAATTCCACTCACTCTATGCGCCGCCTTCGATCCTAAAAAGATGAGAAATAAAATATATCGTTTACTTTTAAGCCCCGACGTCTACGTATATTACGCACGTTTGTTGGTATTGTATGATTGCTTGCAATAATTAACTATTTCCTCTTTTGTCATTTGGTTATTTGAATATAATTTCCATTTCTCCAATTATCCTTTTGATTTTGCTGAAAAAAAAAGGTTTTCTGAGGCATTCGCCTGGATTGAAACCTGTCTTCATGAAAGCTGATACTAACTAAGAGTCGGATGAGAAACAAATAAATAAACAAACAAACAAACAAACAAACTTAGAGTGACTATTTTCAAGAAAGCTTTTAAGCATCAAGTGTTTCAAGGTTTTAAAAGATAGCAATCGTGAAGCGCACCCCATTAAACGAAAGCAACCAAGCATTTCTTTATTGTGTTTGCATGCTGTACAAGGCGATTTACTCTAGGTTTTGAGCCTATGTATGTCGATGAAGTCCTAAAGTGTGTGATTGAAATGAAACCTTTCCAATATCAAGCATTACTCTTGCTAGTTTCGTTCCTCGTCTAATTTGTTGAAGTTGGAATTTAGGAAAGCTTTAAAATATTGCATGGGTTCGATTCGTCATGCGAGTGAAAGCACAAATCACAGGTACCAGTGTTACTATGGGCTGCCTGTGGATAAATTACCTCCTAGACGCTGAAAGACAATTCGGAACCGTGCACCCTGAGGGGCTTGGTACTCTACTCTTACGCTTCCCGGTAACCTTGAATTATCCAACACATCCCTAGGATGAAGACCTCCTGCACCAGGCATGTTGGTAGCAACTCCAGGAAAATGAGCATTCAAATGAGCGCTACTACGCGTCTGCCAGTCCATCCAAATCTTGTCCATGAAACTGTGATGCAGTGCGAACTCTGGAGCAACCGCTGAATCGTATGAGCACATGTGACCTACACAACAATCACAACAAATCATAAATTGATGAACAGCAAGCTGAAGGTAGTTTTGGAGAAATCGATCAGACTGAACTGTGTACGTTTTACCGTGTTTATTCCATTCCGCCAAGGCTTACAGTATGTGATTAGTGACGTAGAGAAATGGTTAATTATACGTACATAGAGCGGTTTTCAATTGAGTGTCGAAAGTAATTCGTGTTTTGCTTTGGTTTTGCTTTACTTCGCTCTGTGATTGGTTAAAAAATCTTGCGCCACTTTCTCGACCAATCAGGAGTAAAACTCAAACCAATCAGTCGCGACTTGCTCGCGCTCGCACGTTTTTTCCCGCGTTTGACGCCAGTAACATGTACTTGCTTCCAGTTCTGATTGGTTCATTGGATAATTTGTGTTGTTGTGATTGGCTGGGGTAATTACTTTGGTTTTGGTTTTACGTCACTCATTTGAAAAGCGCTCTAACAGTTAATGTACTGATTTCATTACAGGTAGCAAGATAGAGGCAACTTAACCCTTCAAGCCCCAATATCAACATGCATGTTGTCCTTAGTGTCAAATTCTGGGTTTCATGAAAAACGTGAACACGTTTGAGGGGAAATTTTCATTTTTCCATGTAAAGGTGAACGCCGACCCAATGAATTCAGCTCCTGGATAGCTCGGCCGCCTTAGAAAAGTTGCAGGATTTGGAATATAATAACAATATAACATAACAATATAATAAAATATAATTAAAATGTAGTGGGATGATGAATTCTTTATTCGATGGTTCCATAGATAATGCTCCAGAAAATTATAATACGCAACTCGTAAAACATCCGCGCATACTATCGATCGAATAAAGTGTACTGGAGACAATTTATTACTTGCATTAAACGAATTTTCAAGGAAAACGTAGTCGGTCCCAAAGGGGTTTAGGGCTCCAGGGCTCCGGGCTAAAAATTGCATTACTCCAGGGCTCCAAGACAGAAAATGTGGGGCTCTAGGTCTCCATGGCTGTACGCTAGGGCTCCTTTTAGCCAGAATCATAATTTTTGTTCGGGCTCCAAGTACAGAAAGGTTTTGGGCTCCGAGCTCCAGGGCTCCAAGCAACCCCTCTTTGAGACCCTGAACAGTATGGTAATCTACCTCCGATTAAGCAGTGAACATAGTTATGAAGGTTAATCCTCATGGTAACTTCAAAATCGTTAAAGCTCGAAGGCGCGATTCTTTGCACCGCTGCGACTGCGATTGTGTCAGGAGGATTGTGTGTAAGGTTAAACGCACGCCGTAAGCATCCATTTCCGGCAGATGGCACTACGTTCCATACCCCTCGCCTAAACGGACCATCAATAACACATCGCGGGTCTGGTTGCTCCCCGTTCCCGCCAAAACCGTGGCTTCCGCTAAACCAAAGGTCGGAAGGACCTGGATAAGAAAGAATTTATGGTAAAATAGAAATCGAGTTAATCACTTGTGCATCGATATATTTATCTATCACTTCTGAGGTAACTATGGGGATGCAGTGGTGTAGTGGTTAGCGCGTTAGACTTCAGATCTGAAGGTCGGTGGTGACCCAGTTCCCGCCCACATTGTCTCTCTCCACCCAGGTGTAAAAATGGGTACCGGCGACATACTGTTGGGGGTAACCCTGTGATGGACTAGCATCCCATCCAGGGGGAGTAGCAATACACTCAGTTGCTTCCTGCTACAGAAACCGGGATAAGCTCCGGCTGGAGGTACTCATGACGGAGATACTAAAACAGTTAATAGCAATTCCTATGGGCCTGGGAAATTAATAATAAACAACACCACTGAGAAATCGAAGTACCGTTCGGTGATTTTCATTTGGTTACCACTTCCCACTTCAGCATTAGTTAGATTTACGTTATAAAGCGCCGAAAAGTGCCCCGAAAAAATTGACTTTAGGATTTCATCGACATCAAAATTCAAAATAAAATTCCATCATGGAAAGATTAATAAACCAAACCTGTACGCCATGGCGTCTCGGAAGCCAAACTCCAGTCCCAATAGGGCACCGTTATTTTACAGTCGATCCGTCGAAGGAGGTTTTCGTACTGTAGAACATACCAGCGATGCCAGGGTAAAAAGTGATCTCGCTGGAAAATCCCTAACTCGAATATTGTTCTGTGTAGAGTGATGAGTCGGTCATAGTCTGGTTTGTATCTGGCGTCTGTGGAAGCAGTGATGACCGCCCTGATGTACCTTTCACGGTTAGCTGTTGTCATGGCGGTAAATTCGCGTCGGACACGCACGCAGTTAACAAGACGGCCACCTGAACACCTACATCGCTGACCACATCTGTCGGTCATGGTGCTTCCATCGACACAACCTGCAGAAAAACCACAGAGGTGACGGGTTTAAAGTGGCGGACTACTGTCGAGAAAATTAGTAAAAAAATGTAATCGATACCTCCTGCTTGCTGCTAAGCGAAAACCCTCTTTTACATGCATTTCCTTATCTTTATTCACTGATTGATCAGCTGCTTTGTGGTTGGAATGAATGTTTCCAATGATCAGTCTTCATGGGCCAAGTTATCAAATTGAATACAAGAGTGATCTAAGCAGTGTATCGTCGCTAATCTAGTTAATCTCTACTATTCGAGAATTCATCTCCACAGTTCAACTATGTGAATTTTTTGTAGATTACAGTTTAGATAAACGATATACCTGGGCAGGCATTTGTATTGCATTGCTGGGTCTCACGACTCCCTCCAGGACAACTGGCTCCTCCGCTGCTAGGCGGCGGGTTTGTACATGTTCTTGATCTGCTCTGTGTTCCTCCACCACAAGTTGCACTGCAAGAGCCCCAAGGTAGCCAAGCAGACCATCCACCGTTTACTAGTGTAAAGAATAATTAACAAAGTTTGAGCAACTCTAGATGTTTAAAGAGCTACGTCAATAGGATTGTGCAAATCATATTTTGATCGCAAAAAATGGATTTATCAGCTGAGTTAATAAGGTAAATTGGCTACGGTAGAGAAATCGAAAGCCGACGTTTCGCGCGTTAGCCCTTCGTCAGAGCAAAGGGCTAAAGGTGGCCAATTTACGGTTGGCCTATGCTTTGCGGGCCAATTATCTTAACAACTCAGATGATAAATCCAATTGTTTTTTGTGTGTTTCACTCCCCCTGCCGACGCAGCACCACACTTTCTTTAGAAACTAACGTCCATATTTTGATCGGTTAATCAGTATTTAGAATTTGCAGTCGGCGATCCTTACGACATTTTGATACCCGGTTGTTGTTCGACATTTGGTACCCAGAAGTAGCCTACATGGGGAAAGTTGAACTAAAGAGCTTACACCCAAGAGGACAATGAGAGAAAGCCTATTTACTTATAACCACAATGCAACATACAAACCAGCTCTGCAGGTTCTACTACAGCGGCTCCATTGAGACCAGCTTGTCCATTGTCCGTTTACTAGTTCAGTAAAGATAGCATTTTATTGAAAAGTGCAGCTCTTAGCCCTCGTTATATAAGAAAAGTGATAATTCCAATCCCTGAACGTTTGAACCTCGTCAAACAATGGGAGATGAAGGCAGGATGGACGAGATTCACTTAATAACGGCTTTTCTTCGATTTTGTCAAGAAAATATAAGCTCTCCGAATTCACTTCTATCTGTGATAGAGATTTTAAGAATGTTTGGGTCGAATCGGTTGATACACACATGACCTGCTAAAGGGACCCCAAGGAGACCAAGGAGTCATAACTCCACCAACTGAATGACAGAAAGTGACAATAATAATTGAATAAAAATCTCGACATAGATACTAGTCTCTAAGCTTTGCTTTTTGTTAAGAGCTAAATTGGCGTTTTGATTCACCCTGTGAACGTCAATTCGAACAAGACTTTGACCTCCAAGAACAACCTACACACCTTTAGCTATAAACTTCCCATTTTCATCAACTTCCCGTTTCAGTTTAAAGGTAACCGTTCTAAGTTCACTTGTACCCTTTTCCTACTGAAAAAGCAATGTATCAGAGCAAGGTTTCTAGCCAAAGCAATTCACACTCATAGCGCCTAAAAACCAACGCTAAGGATAGTCCAAAAGTTTAACTATATGAAATATCGAAAAAGAGAAGGTATCGATATTGTAAGAAAACACTCCTTAGGAGATTTCATTTCGAAGAATAACACCTTAGTTTTTCATCAAGTCAGAACCACATAGCACAAGGCAAGGTTTTTGTCTGCAGGGCTAAAACGTTTAAGGAAGTCTCTTCAACAAACCTGTTATTTGACAGGGGGTTGTTCCGCAGATCTGAGACTGGGAACGAGGTCCAGGGCACTGTGCCCCGCCATTGGACGGTGGGGGATTGGTGCAGCTACGCGTGCGTGATCGAATTCCAGCTCTGCAGGTTCTACTACAGCGGCTCCATTGAGACCAGCTTGTCCATTGTCCGTTTACTAGTTCAGTAAAGATAGCATTTTATTGAAAAGTGCAGCTCTTAGCCCTCGTTATATAAGAAAAGTGATAATTCCAATCCCTGAACGTTTGAACCTCGTCAAACAATGGGAGATGAAGGCAGGATGGACGAGATTCACTTAATAACGGCTTTTCTTCGATTTTGTCAAGAAAATATAAGCTCTCCGAATTCACTTCTATCTGTGATAGAGATTTTAAGAACGTTTGGGTCGAATCGGTTGATACACACATGACCTGCTAAAGGGACCCCAAGGAGACCAAGGAGTCATACCTCCACCAACTGAATGACAGAAAGTGACAATAATAATTGAATAAAAATCTCGACATAGATACTAGTCTCTAAGCTTTGCTTTTTGTTAAGAGCTAAACTGGCGTTTTGGTTCACCCTGTGAACGTCAATTCGAACAAGACTTTGACCTCCAAGAACAACCTACACACCTTTAGCTATAAACTTCCCATTTTCATCAACTTCCCGTTTCAGTTTAAAGGTAACCGTTCTAAGTTCACTTGTACCCTTTTCCTACTGAAAAAGCAATGTATCAGAGCAAGGTTCCTAGCCAAAGGAATTCACACTCATAGCGCCTACAAACCAACGCTAAGGATAGTCCAAAAGTTTAACTATATGAAATATCGAAAAAGAGAAGGTATCGATATTGTAAGAAAACACTCCTTAGGAGATTTTATTTCGAAGAATAACACCTTAGTTTTTCATCAAGTCAGAACCACATAGCACAAGGCGAGGTTTTTGTCTGTAGGGCTAAAACGTTTAAGGAAGTCTCTTCAACAAACCTGTTATTTGACAGGGGATTCTTCCGCAGATCTGAGACTGGGAACGAAGTCCAGGGCACTGTGCCCCGCCATTGGACGGTGGGGGATTGGTGCAGCTGCGCGTGCGTGATCGAATTCCAGCTCTGCAGGTTCTGCTACATCGGCTCCATCTAGACCAGCTTGTCCATTGTCCGTTTACTAGTTCAGCAAAGATAGCATTTTACTGAAAAGTGCAGTTCTTAGTCCTCGTTGTATAAGAAAAGTGATAATTCCAGTCCCTGAAAGTTTGAACCTCGGCAAACAGTGGGAGATGAAGGCAGGATGGACGAGATGCACTCAATAACTTTTTTTGTTCGATTTTGTCAAGAAAATATATGCTCTTCACTTCTATCTCTGAGAGAGTTTTCATGAACGTTTGGGTCGACTCGGTTGATAGAAGTCGGAAATATGGTATGATGGTTATTGTGAGGTCCTGCAAGTTTTGAAAGAGACTGAGCCCGTTTTACAGCCCTTATGTGATAGTTTTCTTTTCAGTAAAAAGATTGACAAAGGATATAGAAATGCAGCGATCTGTTGGATGCAATTATATTGGTACATTTCTGTTGCTAAAAAAATGGATTCCAGCTTTTGCGTTCTAGGAAAATTGGCAGCTTAACTAGAAAAAGTGAATCGCCAGCTTAAATCACAGAGGTTTCAAAGGCCTCCGGCAAAACCATTAAAATCCTTAACTCATGCAACCCCTCCCCCCCCCCCCCACTCACACCACCGCCCCATCTCCCTCCAAATTTTAACATGGAGCTTCAGTTAAGAGGGTCAGAGAACAGAAGCGTTACAAACAAAGAATCCTATTTTACCTTACGCTCTGAATACGTTACATAAGCTTCCTTTATATGTATTGCTTACTTCATGACTTTTGTTCTGGATGGTTGAATACTGATTGATTCAGGAGTCATTTTTACAATTAGCTGAACTGTTTTGAAAAACCATTTTTCTCTTAAAACCTCACCCGGGAAAAATAGCTGCAATTAATTATCCAATTTTATGCTTACCAAGAGATAAAGCTAACAACTGTTCAAACAGTGAAGATGAGAATACCCAGGCATAAGTCAAAATTCTACTACGAGAAGTGAAAGTGATTTTCCGGTTGGTTCAATTTTTTGAGCCGTTATTTTCACCCAAAACTTCACCGGGAAGAATTAGGAATAACCTATCCAGTTTTTATGCTCACCAAGAGTCAACGTTAGCAACCGTTTCTTTTTAATGGTAATGAAATCATCCAGGCAGGCATAAGTCAAATTATTATCCAATTTAATCTTGTGTTTAAGCATATGTTCGCAATCCAATTTTATGCTGTGAATAATCTTAGCTGTTTCAATTGTGACCATCCGAGCTAACTTCGTTATTTCTTTTCAAATTTACAAATTCAATGGCAAACAGTCACTATAACTAAGAGACGAACTTTTAAGAAGCGTTTGCTTCTTAGCAGTGAGACACATTTACAGTACATCGGAAAACTATCTGAAGCCATATTATAAATGACATCGCAAAACACTGTGAAGGCCGCGCAATGTTATCCTCACAAATAACAAAAGTAAACAAACGCCCGCCTGGGAATGGGAGAAATTTATTCATTACAACCTTCAAGGGCATTTAATGCCATTTACGTCCTAGAATGTTTTCATTCTTTTCAAGGTTCTGAACCGCACACCTGGTGGAACTCAGTGAAACAATTGGAAAAGGTCAGTGCTTTTAATAATACCTTTATCGGAAGCTTCAGGACTAGCAATGATAGTCATAATGTAGACAATCCGGGATTTTGATAAATAAGTCTTCAACAATTTATTCTATCTCTAAAATTGGTTTATTTCTAAACGTATCTGGAAGGGTGTTCCTTGTTTACAATATCGATTTGCTTAAGACCTCGCATATCAGTGACAATCCTTATTCAAACCTGTTCAGGGAATGTGTTGAAATATTTCATATTCTCCGTGTTTAAACAATCTACGTAGAAGCAAAATGTTCTCGGCCTAACAGACTGCGTGGCAGTTAGTCTCATTAAGTTTAATGTTCATAAGGCAGAGAATCGAGCATGTGAATATCTAAAGAAAAGTCTTGATAGCGGGAAACAAATAGCAAGTCTGAGAAAACACACACCGATGGAATTCGTATCACCGAAACATGTGTAAAAGACTAAAAACTGTTGTTTATTTTTCTCATACTTTTAAAGAAAAGTGTAGATAATTTTTCTTCCCTAGTAGGTAATACCTTTCATAAAACAATATTTTTTCTCCTTCGTGGAGGTACAAGGTTATACTGTTCAACTCAATTAAGGTGTTTTATGTTTCCTTTTTTCCAGACTTGCTCTTCGCGTCGTTTATCATGAAAACTGTTGGTATTCTAGGGGTGCTTCTGTTGATCTGTGTGGAATCAGAAGCAGGTCCATTGACAAGTGAGTCATACGTGTGACAGCGGTAGGCAGCTCAAGCGGGTGTACAAACTACTGCAGATTATTCCACCGGTTCGGGGAAAACGGAAATTTTTATATTTTTCCGCTATCTTGATTCTCTTGTTTATCTCGAACTGAAGTTGGTTCCTCTTGGTTTCACCAGCTATTTTTCTCAACCTCGTCCCCAGGGCCTTCTCCTTTTGAACGAGGAGAAGGCCCTGGGGACGAGGTTGTGTTTTTCTATCTCTGATATTATTCTGCTTTCTTCAACGAAATGTGAGTTTTTGCTGGTGTAACATAAAGCAAATCACAAATGAAAACAATTACTGAGTATTCTCTTCCTTTGTTTTAAAAAGAATCCATACGCAAACTCCAGGATGTAAAATGCTATTAGAACAAGTTATGGGTCGACTAGCTGTTTTGGGGGAGATGTCTGCTCTTATGTTATTTTCTGTTATGCGTTTTATACATGAGCCTCTGACTCGGATATATAGGGTAACCTTATCCCACGCATTGACATTAATAAATGAATTGATTGATTGATTGATTGATTGATTGGTTGATTGATTGATTTATTTATTGATTGATTGATTGATTGACTGATTGATTGATTGATTGGTTGATTGATTGATCAATGAATCGAAATGAATTTCTTTTTGTATACACAATTTGTCAGTTTTTGGGAAGTTTGTTCATTTTCAATGAACAATGAGTGAAGAGTCTGCGCTGATGTTTATGGTTATTTTATTTAAATAAAAAAATCTAAGGGAATAATGAGGTATAAAAAAGAGGGGGAGAGAAAGATAAATGTTCTGTTGACGTTATCTGTATCTTCACCCCTTTAGGGACTGTGCAATAATTACCTGGAGGGGGGGTTGGGAAATGGGTAAAACAAGGGTCAAAATTAAGTCGCACCCCCCTCTCACTAAGCGAAAATTAACTTTAACCTCCCCTCACCTACTGATAATGTTAAGGTCAACCCACCCCCCCCCCCTCCATCCAATGCTTCCTCCCCGCATTGGTTCCCTCATACCTAATTTACGTGTTGGATGTCTTCCTCAGGCACAAAAAGTACTTCAAATGACTCTTCAACATATGAGTTCTCTCCATCGGAATCGCTTGACTCTGATTCTGAAGTTGTGTCGTCTTCACACAAGTTATAAAATTCTTCCTCTTCCAGAACATCCCTGGCTGCATTTTCATGCACGTGCATGGCTGAGAACTCGTTTAGTTAAATCAGCCCTACTTCCGCTTATCTTGAGACCATGTTGTTTCAAATACATTTTCAGATGGTTGTTCGTAAGCGCTTCCATATCTGTTTCATTTTCCAAGAAATATTAGACGGAAGAGCGTTCCTTTATCTTGCTCTTCCTTTGCATCCAAGAACTCAAGGTGCTCTACATAACTTTTACACGCAGTCTCGTCCACGTTGTACTGGGAACAGAACTCTTGCAAAGGCCTTTCTTCAGAGTAGGAAATTTTCCCTCGTTGAACAATTTCTTTACCTGGACACTCAGGAGAAATTTATAAGCTTACTTTGCAAAGTAATCAAACTGTTTATATTTACATAGATCAATTTATTGCTATTAAATTCAACAATTGGGCTTTCCATTCCCTTTAATTAGTATAATACAATGTAGGCTATCCTACATTGGCAACTTTCTTTTTCATTGAAAAACATCATAGTATCGGCCGTAGCCAGACTTTTCTGATATCCGAGGCAATTGCGAAAGCGCCGATGGCGCGAGCTTTTAGGGGGGTCTGGGGGCATGCTCCCCCAGAAAATTTCAAATTCTAGACGCTCGAAAATGCCATTTTAAGCGTTTTCCTGGTGGTATTTCCCCCCAAACATAACCAAAATCCAAACTAACTTTAACAGCATTCCTGGTGCCAATAAAGTAGAACTGTTTTAATATATCACAGAGGCATTCCTCTCTTACTGCATGACAGACAGGAAAATATTAAATAATCAGCCAGTTCAGAGATCAAAGCACCTGGAGTTGATATTTTCCCAGTTTAATTCCAGTGTAAGCAAGTATAAATGTTTGAACTCTAATAGCTCTTCTACCTCTTTTCCAGTTTGTGAAAAAGAGTGAAAAAAGTAATTTCCCACCCTGTATGTATTAAATTTTACATCCAACCCCCCCTCGCTCTAGTTGTGATTTTCCCCTATGCCCCCCCCCTCTGGTTTCCCAACCCCCCCCCCCCCAGTTAATTATTGCACAGTCCCTTATGGTCAATTGAATATGCCGTTGTAGAAACAAAAGCGAAGTGCATAAAAGAAGAAACTGAACAGAAACTTTCTGACGTTGGGATCTGTATTTTCACACCTTTAATTGTTTAGTAAAACACCAAAGTAAAATAATGACTTACGGGACTTGCAGTTCCGTACAAAAAGGATTGAAAGCCCAAAACCATTAAAGTGGTCGTGGTGATGGTGGGGGGGGGGATAGGGGGGTTAAAGAACAAAATAACTTCAACACCAGATTACAACAAGTTAACTAGCCAGGGAATTCCATGTGAAGTCATATGAAAGCATAAGTCGGGTTAAGACAAAAACAAAATAAGTGCTTTCGATTAGACATTGGTCCGTGACTATTGCCCTTAACTAAAGCAGTGAGGTAAAAGAGACAAGCTTTGGTGACTTTGATATAAATCACAAAGTTCATTAACCACAGTTTAAATGCTGTGGAATGAGTGCTACTTATTCACCATTATAGCAATACGATACTGAAGCAGTCTTTAGAAGGTCAAACTCAAAATTGCAATAAATTTGTTGTTGTTGTTGTTGATGATGATGATGATGATGATAACGGTGAATAACACGGTAATATATTCCAGAAAGTCACTAACCTGCACCTGAATTTCGAACTCTGTACACGCTACCGGAGTCGTACCACCCCACCCCTCTGTAGCAGTACCACCCAAAGCCATATTTAGCATAGTCACGTTCGGCGTTCCTTCCCCATCGACAGTCCCTGAAGTTTTGAACGGAGAATATTCGGTAACCCTTGGCAACGGCCGCCTTGGTGCATGATTGTATGATATGATTAATATCTGGCCACCAACTTCTGATTTGGACTCGGTGAAAGAGAGTTGAGAATACGCGTTGGTTTGCAGTTCGATCTCTGTAGCATCCTAATGCTGTTAGTGAAGATGGACCTGGCGGAATACAGAATGGTATATCAAGTCCAATATGACTATAAACCTAAGTAAAACGATATCCGTAATGGCTTTCAGTATACTTAGAGACAGATCCAGGGATTCTTGATTTGAAGAGGTCTTTTTCTCCCTTCAAGTTTCAAAAGCCATATTTATTCAAGGTTCTGATTTAGCAAATTTACAACAACCGAGTAGGTTTCCTAGAACACTTGGTCTACATTGCCGAGGGTTCGAACCACCGGTTTTTCCCGTTAGATCCGCCATAATAGTTTGAAACAGTTCGCTACGAAAACAATTATTTCAAACCTGAAAGAATGAAAATATTCTACCTGGGAAATTTAGGAGTTAGTTTGAGTGACTCGTTCGAATGAGATCTGTTTGGGAAAAGTGACTCTAGCGCCATAGAAAAAGACCTGGGAACGAGGTTGGCGCCATAACTGTTGCTCATGACAAAGTATTGAGCTGTTGGCTCGATTTGCAGAGAAGTCAGAATCTTTTTCAGGAAGTGTTACAAACTATCCTAGCTGGAATGTCTTATTTCATTTTATTTTATTTTTTTAGGTCCAAGGTCCTTCTTGTTTGTCTCCCCGTCTTTAAAAGAAAATGAGTTGCAAGATCCTCTCACCAGGTCATGAAATGTCCCTATTGAACTCTACACGATTACCCATTGTGACCTTGATCTTTTTCCCCTTATTGACAATTATCGGATGCCATCGTCAAATTGTCCTCTTAAGAAACGATTAAAGGACCGGGAACGAGTTTTAAAACTTAAGCGTTATTTGGCACCTCAAAAATAGCAATCCTGCCAAGTTTAGACCTGATCGGTTGATTAGAAACAGAATAAAGGGCTTTCAAAAATTAGACAATTTACAGGTTTTACGGTAAGTATATACGGGAGACGGTTTTCCAAAATATACACGTTTGCATGGAATTTTTGTTATATTTGAAAACTTGAAATTTAGTGAAATTTCATCCAAACGTATTCAAATTTGGGAAGGCTAATAATTCTGGCATGCTCTCCCATGTGATAGACCATTTATTTGTAATTTGATGATTTTCTGCTATGTAATTTGTTTCGTCCCAGGCCCTTACTCGTTTCTAAAGGCGCGGATACCATCCATTTCTCATATCGTGGCCGCTATAATAGTAGAGTATAGCTATCGATGAAATGAGAGCGTGGCAGTACCTCTTTATTCTGAGGAATAGGCGAGAGGGGAGCGAAAGACGCGCGCAGAAAACCCGCTTTAGGTGACATTCTCGCGCGTTATCGAGTTTCTCCACTCGATCAACTATTATATTACACTGAGAGACAAGCCAGACTGCTAGTAGACCACACGCTAAAAACGTAATAGATAGACTCCGAGCACTTCTTGTCTTTCTGATAAAAGTAGCACTTCAAATGCAAGATGTTGTCCCAGATATGTCGAGTGTTTTGATTGATCATTCTGCTGACATGCAATATATTAAAGCACTCAAGACTTTCGCGCGCATATTTTTAGATCGAGCATGCATACGTGTTCTTAATGGTACCTATAGGTTCTATATAGAGGGTCAATATTATAGTTAAGTCCCTAAATAGTACGCTTCCCTTTTGTTCAGGAGCTATTTCGGAATTGGCCAAACTATTTACATGATCAGTTGACGATTGAATTTGCGACCCTTTTCTCTCTTCTTTTTTTTTTTTTAATTCCCTTCCCAAAGTCACGGCATTATTAATTTCTTGTGTTGTTCCAACGCTTGATGATGAACTGAAATTATACCTTGATCCACTGCGGATGTAAACTATTGAGCAGTACTTTCCTGTTTTGCTCAGTTTGTTCTACCGTACAGCGGGACAGTGGTTCTAACTTAAGACGTCATAGAAAGAATTTTATGTGTGACTCAGTACAATACACCACCTTCATCTGGTGCTATTTCAATTTAAGCTGTGCAAAGTGATTCTTGATAATTTTGAGACATTGAATAAAAAAGTAAAGAGTAACTATTGCAACGAAAGCTATCAACCAGTATTTTCCCGTTGTGCTGATTACTATACTATATTATGGATAAAATTATGAAGTGTTGCTATTAAAATAAGTAGTACTTTCCTATGGTATACGCGTATTAATCTGAATGACGTGTGTAAATGTAGTTTTTGCGTTGACTGTTCGAATGAAAGTGATTCAAACTTTTGCAAGACTTGAGCGACCACTCAAATAAGAGCTAGCGAGCTTTCTTTTTTTTTTCCTTTTCTTTGTTTTTCTTCATTGGTCGCTAATGAGTACGTTAAGGATATCAGGGAATGAAATCATGACTGACGCGGAAAGTATTCTAAATCCTCAAAGATAAAAAAGAATTGGCCCTTTGGCCAAATAAAGGGTATTATTTTAGCAATAAACGCAAGGGGTTTTTGAGTGTCTGCGTATGAGCTAAGTTGATAAAGTGATTAATGATATTGTTAATGCTAGCCATGATCACGCAACGTGACTAACAGCCTTAAAAAAAGAATAGTTTCCATACGTTTTCCAGCGATCAATCTGGAGATGATACAATTCCAATATTAATTGTGTCGTCTGTGTTGTAATGATTTAATTTCTATTAAATCGCTATTGAACATTTCCTTTTAGACTTGAAATATTTTATTATCATATGCCTTGGGGGGAAATATAGTCCCTGTGTTACTGCAAAGCGAGTCTGGGCTACTACAAAAGACTGAAGGTTGAAAGGGAAGTTAGAAACTTTTTGAAACGGGACGGTAATAGTATTTGGCATTTACGCACTTTGACTCTTGTAATTGCCACTAATAAACCGGATGTTAGTTTGTTTCTGTTTCTTCCGCTGAGGTGCAATATAAAAATCAATCTTAATTTAGCTGGTGACTTTTCTAAATTCTAACCTAAACACTCCTGTTAGAACAAATGGATTACGTTTTGTTTATGCCCAATGAATAAAATACCGAGGGGTGATTAAAAAAAAGTGGCCGTTCGGTTAGGAGCAATTCAAGGGAATCGACAAATTGCAAGATGGGGTACATTTCAACCTCTGACAACAATGGAATGGTAGAATTTGAAAAGATTTTTTACTATAGGTATTATATATAATGAACATATTTTATTAGTTGCATACATTATATTAGTCACAGTTTAGTAGTTTATCCTCTATCATCAACCACAAAATATGCTTTGAATCATGCTTGTCACATTCTAAAAGCCGTGAAGTTTCGAAAAACAGTAGAATCTCGAAAAATCGACCAAAAAGTAAATCGAAACTCAGACCTTTAAAGCACTTCCCCCTCTAACAGTATTACATTTTCCCTAACGTTTCGAATTTCGGGAATCTACGGGTAGCCGTATTTTTAAATCTTCTCCGGTCATTTTTCTATTTTATAGCACAAGTTGCATCAGACAAAGCCTTCCAGGTGGTCTACTCAGCTTTTTTTTTTTTTGTAAATCACCCCAAATATTTTTTTCATGATTACGTAAATACGATATTGAATAAATTACCTTGTCTTTGTGACGTAGCATTTTGGCAGGCTCTGAAGACAACCATGAAAAAACAAAACAGCTTCCATGCTGTCTTGGATTCCATTTTCAAGATCAACGAAAATTGTTAGGTCCTGACAGCAATGAAAAAGGAAGAAACTAAAAGAAATAACATATTATGCAAGTGTTACAATGAGGCGATTCTATTAGGCACGCAAGAAGGAGGGGGAAAAATCCAAATAATAAATATCAATAAAGAAAAAAGGAAATGTCGTTAATTCCCCTAAAACAATGGCTAATCCTCTTTATAATTGCGAATTTGAACATTTTTATTTAAGTAAAATTATTTTGTATGAGATTTCCCTTTTCTATTATTCCTTGGGAACATAAAAGTTCATTTTGTTTACTACTAGAAAGACCAATTAATTCAAACGCACGGCTAATCTCCTATGAGAAGCATAAAGCGACTTACTTTGAATATGGTTAAATATCTAATTAACTAAGCGATTAAACGGATAGCACTAGAATTAATAGACACATCTACTTAAATGTTTCCAATTAGCACTTTTTCTATGCTCATTATACGCAGTAACAATGGCAAACTTACCTTGAAACTACAAAAGATCTTCTGTGGAACTAAATAACTCCGTGCATAATGTTTTCTTAAATATAGGTCAAGTTTTCTCGTCGCCCAATGGGGACCATTAACAAAAGGGAATACAATATACTAAGGGGAATTTTTGCACATCATTTTCCTCTTCCTTGATACATTTTTCGCTTCTAACCGCCGATCTCGTAACTTGAGTTTCGAAACTAACATTTCTGCAGCAATAAATGGCTTCTTTGAAAAAACGCTCGACTAACTCTATCAACAATACAACGTTTACTCCTTTGTAGAACGGAAATCGTTGTAGTCTCAGTTACATATTTAGAGTGATCAGTTCCAAATGAGAGTAGCCCTAAGACGAACTGTTGTTGATGTTGAAATTGACTGATGTTTCGACAACCGGAGCGTGGGGTCATCAGTAAAGTCAAGTAAATTTTGAGTCGTCAGCTGATGGCCATTAAGCCAAATACTACAATATATTGATGGTCTTGGTTCACCCAGTATCGGTCCAAGAATGGTTTCCATATCCTTTAAGAATCTGAGGGTAGAGAAAGATTGCTTAGTGGGTGCCGCTCCGCTTTTTCTGATAGAATACTTTTCAATTACTTACCTAGTAAAAAGAGTTAAGGAGTACATGCAAGTAAAGATGACAGGAGGTACGTTGTTACATGTCTTTTTAACTTAAAGGCGTGATATCCATATTAATTTTACAGACATAATAAAGTGTAGATGTAAATTATTTCGACTCGTTGTAACTTTGTAATAATGCAGTTCTGACCTGTCACTTATTCTAATTAAATTTATTTAAGCAGGTTGCTAAACAAAACAAGTCAATTGAAAGCGAACAGTGTATAGAATCAATTGTACTCGATCATTTAGAGGTTAACAGATTTTAAATTACCGAAAAAATGTAACTTTAGTCAATTCCCGGCGAGTTGCAGCGCGACCGTTGACTACACGTGATGAATGGCACTCTTCGAGCAAGCCTCTCCTCCTCACAGTTAGTTCCCCTTACCCTTACAAAATGACAAAAAACCCTTGGTCACGAAAAAGCAGCGTTGTCAAATACAGGCTCACTACAGAAAGTAAGAGTATCACCAAAACTGCTTTCAAACCTGGGGGTGTATGTGCCCCCGTCCCCCCCCCCCCCCCAACCCCCGCCCCCACCACAGCCACAAAAAGAAAATAGTATTAAGTAAGATCAACAGCCCATAACCCGGAGAGCGCAACTGTCAAGTATTTGTGTCACGGTGTTTTTTCACAGACCAATTTATTTTTAAATTGAATTGAATTCAGACTCCCAGAATAGCCTTGCCACGCAATCACAAGCTTTTTAAAATTAATTATTAGCCTAGCGTTACGAATTGGGCACTTTAATGGAGAAAAGTCGATCGAAGACCGTTATTTATTTGGGAACGGGAACTCATGCAGACCGAAACCTAAATTTTCGCTGCTGGAAATAGTAATCTAAAACGTGTGTAAAAATAATCTGGTCTGTGAAAATGCCATGACGTAAGCTTAGTATGGGAGTTGCACGCTCCGCTTATTGGCTCCTGGTAAGGTCACACTACGTCACAGAACCAACAAAGTGTTTTCTTCCTATTAACAGTCTACTGGGGATGTGCCGCTGAATGAGGCCCCATTTTTAACCACTTGACTATAGTAGGGTAGCACTTTCAACGGAGGTAAGTAAGTAAGTAAGTAACTTTGTTTAAGCAGGGTGACCCACTCAGGAAGGAGGCTGGTATCCAGAGGGGCCTTGCATAAGACAAGATTACAAAAGTCACCGAAAGAGTGACTTGAATGCGATCTCGCGATTTCCACGACTGTGCAAAAGGAAACTAACACCGAGTCCATAATGTAATCCACATAATATAATGTGGTAAAGGATCTGAACATATGCAGCAAAAGCTTACCCGAGTAACTGCCCCTACCCAACCCCATCCCCATTTACCCGAAAAAAATAATAAAATAAAAAATAAAAATAAAAAAAAGCAGAGGATACTGAGGAAGTTGTGACGTACTCTCCGAATTTCTTACAGTATTTATCGGGTGCTGCAAACTGCCGAGTGCTGTCATTTTTGAAGTTGAATATCTAATATCACCAACAAGAAAACCTAGGTTTAACAAACCCTAAGTAGCGTTCATTAAATTTTGCTTTGGGAAATCCTGCAAAAAAAAAAAATTGATCAATCCTTTCAGTCAGAGAGATGACTTGGACAATAGATAGACTTTGCCCTACAAATATCATAGGCTTAGGTTGACAGAATAAATTCGAATTAACCCTTCGACCAACATGGGGGTGTTCCCACCTGCACCTGCCGTTTTAAGTAGCTGTACGCACAAGTTTGGTGAGAATCTGTTGCTATAGTTACGAGATAGAACATTATAAGTAGCAGGCAGTCAAGCCATTTTTGAATAAAAACGCGTATTTTTCACTCTTTGTAGGTGAAAAGAAGCACAAAATGGTGACAAAACGCAGCGGTGTTTAATTATGTCTTGTTCTGCATGTATTTCGATGGTAAAATATTTTCGAGAAATTGTAACTCAGCAAAACTCCAGGGGGGGGAATCAACGCCATCTTGTACCACGGTGGGGGTGTGACTTTGTTTGTACGTCTAAGGGGAAAATTGTAAGGTACTAGGTCACGTTATAGTGCATATACATTTACAAACTTTTTCAGTTGACGTTGACTGTTCCTGAATGCCAATTGACGTTGACTGCCCCAAAATAGAATTTGACGGTGACTGTCTCAGAGAACCAGCCGATTGTGGGAGCGCGGGGCAGTCTTCTTCGTGTCGAAGAAACTTACTTTGAAATAATTTGCTTCCTTTTAAGACCCTCGTTGAAAGACAGACACGCAATCCGCGACTGGAAGGCATCCATTCCAATGGTATTTGAGTTTTCTCCTTCCATTCGTCTTTATCAGGATCATAGCATTCGATTATACCTGATTCCCTCTCTTGGCGCTCATAAATGCTCACTTAAAACATTTTGTCATCTGCACACACCACACCCATAGTGCAGCCTAAAATATTTCTTGTTATAAAATGCCATTCATTTGATGCCTCGTAGTACATTTCGCAAATTCGTCCTTGTAATAGTAACCTCTGCTCCATCTCGGCAAAATAATCTCCATAAACGAAAATTTTGCCATTAGCCGCAGCACCTGAAGCACCGGCTCTTGGTTCTTGAAGGTCAGCTATTTTATCCCACGTGTTTGTTCTAAGGTCGTACCTTTCAGCATCAGCCATTCGCCAAGGGTCCACAATCCTCCAGGTCCTCCAGGTATTTTCTGGCCAACCACCAAGAAAATAAATATAATTATCTGTAGCCACAATGCAGATATCTTGCCTGTTTTTTGGACCCATATCAAATAGCGCCACATGTTCCCGTGAGTTCGATTCGGGTTTATACTTTTCAATGGGGCTAACATGCCTTTGCCCACAACTAGGAAAGCGATTGCCATCAAGTAGCTGGAAGTAACACTGGAAGCACTGCCCATCCCCACCATCTGACAAGATGTAAATTTCCTCTTCATTAGCAAACACTTGTCCACCTTTGAAGTCAGGTGGCAATGTCGTCCAGCAGTCAGTGAATGAATCATAGACTAGTACGCTTCGACCTCCGCCATTAAAGTAGATTTTATCCCGACTAGAGACTATCTGCAGTGCTCCCATTGTTATTTGCCCAGGTGACAAGGTTAACCGCGACAACTTGTTCTCCTGAGGAAAATAATAAAGTAGAATACTTTTGTCGCCTTGACAGCGAAATAGTACAATGACAGAGGATTGTAACGACTTTCTTGGCTTATTACTATAAAGGTAATGAATTCCCGAGTCAATGAGTTTCATAGCATCCTTCACAAGATCCCTACAGCCTTTATGCTCACCCACAAGATCATTTGTCAAGATAACATTGTGTAGGAAGTCACGCAAAACATATACAAGGCGGACTTCCCGAAATAACGCACAGAAGTACCTCTTTCGCTCACTTTTCTCGCAATCAATCCATGCTAGAATGATCTTAAACACATCTTCCTCAGCACGAACATCAATTTCGTTGCTTGAAATCCACGTTTTCACTTCTTCACCCGAGAGATTCAAAAACTCTTCCGTCCTTGCTACGGTTGTGAAATTTGAATTAATGAACATTTTGGTGGCGAAAAGGAGCTCGTCACATCGAAATCGTTCTGCAACTTGGTAAGTCAAAATAGCCTTTGATGAAGCCAAGTTCTGTTCCAGTACTCTTCCAGCGAGAGTTTTCAGATGTGGGAGAACGAAAAAGTCTGCTGCCGCGATCAGCTCCAGAGCGTCATCTTCAGTACACACCTGAACATCACCAGTGTAAATAAACTGTAATATTTTCCCCAAACAAAGTTCGGTTAGCACTTCCAAGCGAACTACTCCTTGGTGAGACTCACTCATGTCACTGTTAAAAAGCTTTTCAAAGAAAGGACTTGCCCCTCAAAGAACACTTCTATGAGCTTTGAATTCTCGTCTCCCATCTTCGACCATCAAAGAAACGTCGTAAGGATGGCGGAGGGTTTCTTGTGGAACAAAAACTTGCTTCTTGCTCGGGATATCTTCAGTGGAATGTTCTTCCATTGAGATGAAGTTTGATTCTTTAGTTTTTCTATAAAATGCGTTTTGCCGAGATGTGATATGTGATACGTATGGTCCACTTACCCAATATTGGTCAGTATACTCGAAAATCAACTGGATGAAATAGAAAGATTATCCGGTGGCCTCTAGATTTTATAAGTCTTTGCAAGTGGTTAATTATTTTTGTGTCATGACAAAATGCTAACTCACTGGTTTCTTTATGACTTCCCTTGACACGAGTTTTGACATGCCTCCAAAACCACAATTTACCGATCTTACAACTACACACTCTCAAAGACAAGTGAAAATAGAAGTATGCTTTGTAGATGAAAATATTATTGACCACAAGTGGCTGGCATGCACTGAAACACGCGATGTGGTTTGAGTGTGTGCGACATAAATCATTAGTTGTGCATATCAAGTCACTGTCCTAACGCAAACGCGTCTGGAACGGTTTTTTTTTCTTTTTTTTTTTTTGGAAACGACGGGTCAAGCAATACCTTTTTTGTATTCTTTTTCGTTTTTGGGATTAGTTTTCTCATCCCTGCGTCATCAACCCTGCCTCGTCCCCAGTCGCTCGTGATCGCTCATCTGCGCGCTCCGCGCTCGCTTCCAGTCCCCCCCGCTCGCGCTCCGCGCGCGCACGTGATCCCTCCTCTCGCGTCAAAATCCGCGCTTGCTTGGCCTTGGAAAAGCCTGTGGAGGAGGCAGTCATCAACCGTTTATATATCTATTTCTTTATTTCTTTGTCTACGGTTTGCCACATTTGTCATTCATCAGGTGATTAGACTTGTTGTCACACGACACGGGTCTTCTATGGCGACAATTTAGAAAGCGGTGTTCTGATTACGTTTTCTAAAAAAGGTACGTGCTATAAATGTTCAAGAATATAATTAAAGTTCAGAAATCAAAGTGAAACTATTCGCCTGTCTTAACGCAAGCCTTATCATTCATGTCATTGAAGAACAGAATCATATCGGTCCGTGGACGTCATTAAAAGCCACACGTATTTGTGAAGTCCGCATACGTGCAGACCGACAATTTTGGTGGTCCCTTGCCCACGACTTTCTGTTTTTGCTCGGCCAAACTAAGGCTATCTCTAAAACGGGGAACGGGGAACGGGGAACGGGGAACGGGGAACGGGGAACGGGGAAGGGGGAACGGGGAACGGGGAACGGGGAACGGGGAACGGGGAACGGGGAACGGGGAACGGGGAACGGGGAACGGGGAACGGGGAACGGGGAACGGGGAACGGCGAACGGGGAACGGGGAACGGCGAACGGGGAACGAGAAACGAGAAACGAGAAACGAGAAACGGAAAACGAGAACGGGGAATGGGGAACGGGGAATCTTTAAAATATGGAATCTCTAAAACGGGGAATCTCTAAAATAGGGAATCTCTAAGACGGGAAATCTCTAAAATAGGGAATCTCCAAAATGGGGAATCTCTAAAATAGGGAATCTCTAAAACGGGAAATCTCTAAAATAGGGAATTTCTAAAACGGGGAATCTCTAAAATAGGGAATCTCTAAAATAGGGAATCTCTAAAACGGGGAATCTAAAACCGGGGAATCTCTAAAACGGGGAATCTCTAAAATAGGGAATCTCTAAAACGGGGAATCTCTAAAATAGGGAATCTCTAAAATGGGGAAACTCCAAAATAGGGAATCTCTAAAATAGGGAATCTCTAAAACGGAGAATCTCTAGAATAGGGAATATCTAAAATGGGGAATCTCTAAAACGGGGAATCTCTAAACTGGAAAATCTCTGAAATGGCAAACATCGGTTCTTTAGAAGCTCAGCTTAGCATGGTAAAAAGGTCAAGGTCGCATTCTATGACTGATTGATTTCGATCACTTCGTAGGTTTCTAGTTTTCATGGCTGGCGGGTTAGCTGTCGATGTACAGTACGATCAGACCTCAGACGTCCGTTAAGAAGGATCTTTTTAGTTCCCTTCACGGACTATTGATTTCACTCCGCGGTTTGAAAAAAATAACCACGTGATCACAAGTTTATGGATCGCATGATCGGCAAAGATCAGCAACGCTCAACTTTCGGTGAATGAATTTTTACTCGCCGTCATATTTCTTGGCCTCAGATAACACTTTTCCTGAATTTTTCCCCAAGGGCGTCCTTTTATTTCAGGAACGGCGCTATTTGAGAGCATTTCTGATGATTGCCAGTTCATTCATTCATCGCATTTTCAAGTTTACAGATCTTGGGTTCAGCTTGTAGTCATCGAACTTGTGATCATGTGGTCATTCTTTTCAAACGAGCGGAGTGAAATCAATGGCCCATGAAGCGGGCCATCCCCCCCCCCCCCTCAAAAAACGTCTGAGGTCGATACTAACTATGATTGTCGGCAGGGAAACAAATGGGGTCATCAGTTGGGTTGTGAATTTCAGAGTTCCCGTTATGTAAATGTCTGCTTGAAAGGCGCACTAATAAATTACCTCCATCCGCTGTGATGCGGCTGATATCCCCCTGCTTATCTATCTGATCTATACTCAACGGGCCTGTGGAGCGAGGGTAGCATCTGTGAGGCTTACATATACACGTGAACGTGAAAACGTATTTATTGTAATCGCCAGAGCCTGTATAGCTTACTTGAGCAGATCGTCTCATTCGGTAACCTGAAGTGCAAAGCATAAAAGTTGATTTCCACTGTTACGTAAATTTTACGTGCGTACGGGTGTCATTTTAACTGGCTTTACGTGCGTAAGTAAAATTAGAGACGATGAATGAACGGCTTACGTAAACGTAAAAAGGTAACTTCCTAAATAATAATAATAATAATCAACTTTATTTAAAGAGGGTAAACACGTAACAGTAAAAAACTGAAAAACCAGTGGCCCTCTAATATATAATACGATTAAGAACTAAAAATAATGGTAAAAATCTAAGAATCTAAAATTACAAAATTTAATTAAAAATACGCAATAATATAAAAACTAGGTAAAAATTACTGTAAAAATGACAAAATTGATAAATCAAGTTCGGATCTTTACGCAGCGCTTCCATTATATTTATTAAATTTGTAAAGCAACTGTAATTTGTTTATGGTAACTGCGAACACGGAATCGAATGGAACCAAACATACCGAAAAAGGAATAAAATGAAACAAAGCGGAAAAACGAAAAAGAAACGGAAATTAATATCACGTAGGTGAAATTATTAAGCTACTAAAATTTTTCTTAAAATTTCACGTACGTAGCCTGCGTACATACACGAATTATGGGAAGGAATAATTCATGTCTGCACGCAAGCGATGTCGGAAATTAAAATATCGCACGTGCACCAGTACCACAATTTCTAGTTTTGGGAAAGTCGGATCAATGTCGTCTCCTATGCATTTGGGTAATCACACAACGCTCCTTCGTGACGACCCAAATAACGGCGACATAGACTCTGTTGAACAAAAATGAAGGCCGGCGAGTATAGATCGTAAACACTTCAGGAAGAGTACCAGCAAAAATCTGTAATGACAAACATAGCAGCAAGGCTGATCTGACTACGTAGAAAGATTTGACTTTGCAAGACATCAACTCGACACTGATAGAACTTCAACAGAGCTGGTTTCAGCCGTAGACAGCTGTTTCGCTCTTCTTAGAGCTCATCAGTAGGGCGTACGTTGTTCTGGATGCGGGTTCTGGATCAGCGTGCAAGTGAAACGCTGAGTTAAGAAGAAAATTACCCGCCGTGGAAAGTATGGCAGCTGAAGAAAGCTTGTGCAAACTCAACAGAGTTAACAAATTGCGGAAAAAGGGTTGCTTAATACACCCAAATGTCTCGAGGGAAATACGTTTTGCGAAATTCGATAAGCCCCACAGACATAAATAATTACTACGCCTTCCAATAATGCGAACTGACCGAACTAAACGTCAAAACCCAACTGGTATTCGCTGCTTTTTACTACCGGCAATCATAAATACATCACCAACCGAGAACCGTTAAAACGAGAAACCAACAAACTGCTGGTGGTCGCACCATTCATACCCCACTAACTTGACCTTTTGATTCCGCTGAGCTGAGTTTCGAAAGGACCGCCACGAGAATTTTTTGTTTTAGGGATTCCCCGTTTTAGAGATTTCCTATTTTAGAGATTCCTCATTTTCGAGATTCCCTATTTTAGAGATTCCCTATTTTAGAGATTCCCTACTTTAGAGATTCCCTATTTTAGAGATTTCCTATTTTAGAGATTTCCTATTTTAGAGATTCCCCATTTTAGAGATTCCCCATTTTAGAGATTCCCCGTTTTAGAGATTCCCCATTTCAGAGATTCCCTATTTTAGAGATTCCCTATTTTAGAGATTCCCCATTTTAGAGATTCCCTATTTTAGAGATTCCCCGTTTTCGAGATTCCCTAGTTTAGAGATTCCCCGTTTTAGAGATTCCCTATTTTAGAGATTCCCCGTTCCCCGTTCCTCGTTCCTCCATTCCTCGATTCCCCGCTCCCCGTTTTAGAGATAGCCGCCAAACAAATGCTCGTCGCGAACGTTCGGTAAACATAAACATTATCTTCAGTCGCTTAGCGTCCATTTGCCAAAATTACCATGTAAGTCAGTCGAGAAAATTACCGGGGATTTAATGGCATAAATATCCCTTCGACGGGATCACGCAAGGACGAAGATGCTGGCAAACTTTAAAGGGACACTGTCACCGATTTTTAGGAAAACTTTGAAAACCTAAAAGACATATTCTAATCAGAGGAACAAAAATACTGATTGGGTTTCGTTTAAAACTACTCTACCGGTTCTCTGAAACTATAATTAAGTATGTTTGGCTGCGGATCGCCAGGGTGGAAATGGTTTGCAACTTGAAAACATCAGGCTGATGTTTTCAAGTTTTTCCTTTGTTTCTTAGAAAATCGCCAGAAACTGATTATGCTTGTTCTTCCGTTGAGGGAATCATTTGATGTCCTTCTCTTGAAATTCTAGGAGTATTCTGTGTACGAGAAAAGACATTTAACTTAAATTTCAGTGCATTTTCACCCCAATATGCAAAATTCCCCGAGACAGTGTCCCTTTAAAAGTCGCCGGTTCGATTTTGTTAATATTTTCGAACGTTACTCGCCCCGAGCTTCAGGTTTTCGCTCTGCCAAACAAACAAGGTTAAATATTCAACAGTGAAATGCAAGCTTTCTCGACAGTTTTGCTTTGCTTTGCCAAAATCTTATGGAAAATGGACGTAACTTCTCTTTGATGAGAGCACAGACGAGAGCTAATTCTAAGATATAAACGAACTCTAACAGCCAAGGATTCGAGCTGGCATTTACTCGCTTTTGATGGCGCAATAACTTGGAACGTAAACATTACGTCACTGAAACTTAGAAGCCGATCCAAGGAAGTTCCTCGCTTGCGCCAATTCACTCATCAAATCATGGCCTGAAAGTAGACTTACATTACTTTTCGGTAGATACCCATTTCTTTCAGATTTTAGGACAATTCTGTCTTTATCGACAAATCTATTTTTAACCATAGCGTAACTGAGTTACGTCTGCTCACATTTTTAAAAGAACAGACATCTCAGCGTAATTACCTGGCCGTCGCCAATATGGCTACGACTGGTCTAGCAATACACGTTTTTTTTTTCTTTTGTATTTTTTCTTTCTTTACTTTTCTTCTTTTTTTGTTTTCGTTATTTTTTTTTGCTTTTGTTTTGGTGCAGGTCAATGGCTAAAACTGTAACTGGCAACTCAATGTGACCGTTGGTTAAACTTTCTGACAGCTGAGATTCCACATCACGAGTTTAATATTAAATCCACGATAATGTGAGTCATCACATGCCCCTTAAATAAACACACTTTCCTGATCTCAAATGCATACATATTGAATTGACGTTAGAGAATAATTTTTCTTTAATTGATCCCGATGAAAATAACTTTTATTATTAAGCAGGCCCGTCAGTAAAGCGAATAGAAATACAAATTGACATTCCTTTCATTGTGGTCGGTTTTCAACGTTACTGGACGATCGATTGGTATTTTAATAGTATATAGGGGCATAAGAGATATTTTGACCGCGGTATTCTTGGGGACACGGGATGGTTTATGCAATTGACGAATGATTGGTATGTTAATGATGAAATGAACGGCATTTCGTTGTAGTAGGTTTGTTCAAGGTCATTGAAGATAAAGAGAAATATTTGGCGTAGTTCAGTGTGATTCAACAGCTTCTGTTTCTAGAAGCTTCTGGTTTGGTTATGAGAAGTCTGTCTTTAACTCAGACTAATTACCTTATTGGTACTTAATTTCGCGGGTCTTTAATTTCGCGTTTTTCACGATTGCATTCGCGAAATTAAAGACCCGCGAATAAGAATCCCCGCCCTTTTTAACTACTTTTTTTGCCCTTTTTTCGTATTTGCCTACTGAAATGGCGAAAATAAAACCCCGCGAAATACTGTCTCGCCAAAATCGCGAAATTAAGTACCAATAAGGTACTTCGATCCACGCATTTGAAATCTAGCTCATGCAAAGAAGGAACAATAACGCTAGAATCGACACTTGGTGAATTTTGTCCCGTCAAAATATTTCACGCTGAAAACAAGCTTACACTTCAACCGAGTTAGTTGGGATCACATTTCCACAGGTAGTCACGTAAACTGGAGGAGGTGATACAGGTAACGCAATTTTATAAAATGCATTGCATTTTTAATACTGAAAATATGAGGGCTGTAGGAGTACTTAGAGGTTTAATTCCAGCGGCTAACAAATTACCTCCAGCTTGTAAGAGCCGTCTTTGATAAGCCACAGGTTTCAAACTATGCTCTTTAAAACTACGTTAACAGTTTCCTTTAAAAAATTCGTTTTCATATAGCTTAGGGATGTGAATTTGCAGGGACGCGGAGTACTGGGCACCAATGTCAAGGATTGTTCAGGAGACTGGTGCACCTTTTTGGCGCGCCGCACAGCTCGCGACAAAATGAAAGGGTGTTTTGCAAGAAAGTTGCTAGCTTTATGTCGTGCATTTCTACTAAATAATTGTTAATAGTTTATCGGAAAAAATACAGCACTTCATTTTTCGCTGCATTGCTCAGAAATTTCGATTCAAACTGACTACAATGTCAGGTACTTGTAATTATAGCTTATTATAGTCTTCGGTAAACAGCTTACTTATATTGGGGCTTTACCGTTCGATCATTAGTTATCGTTAGTCCAGCGCTTAAATAATTTGCAATTTTTATTCCAGTTGGAAAAGGCCATGAGACAGATACTTAGGTTGGTAACTAAAGTTGATTATGTTCTGTAAGTCTGTAAATTTATAAACCTTATATGAAGTGAGATATTTTTTGTACACTCGTCTACGAATCGTATGTTATCTGTTGGCCAAATGAAGGGGCAGCAACCCATCCTTTTTGTTTTTAGTAAGCTTTAATCACAGCATTGCTGTTAAAATTAATATTTTAAATAGTTATTGCTTAAAGCAAGAAAGTCAGGCTACTCTCCTGATGTTGATCTTGGCAGATAAGCTTAAAATCTTTTGTGTAGCATGATTTAAGTATCATCAACATCTCCAACTCCTCTGGTTAAAAATTGCTTATCAATAAAATCTATAAGTTTTCGATAACCGTCCTGTTGTCTTCAACGGATAGAAAAAAACGACTTTATTAAATGAATATTTAAAAAGTAGAGAAATAGTAAAGGCAAAAAAAATGTAAAGTGAGAATGCTGAAAGTGTGAATGTTTGCTTAAAAGAATGCGATACTGATTAGGGAGAGGGCATGAGTTATTGTCAGCGTCAACAATTTTTGCAGTATGCCAAGACTTAAGGGTCTTAAGGTGGCGATACTTAGCTTTGTCAATAATTAACTCATTATCAAAGTCAATCTGGTGGTTCTTGGACCAGGCATGGTTTGCCACAAATAGAGTAACCTGCGATCAGGCTCTATTTTCGTTTCGCTCGGTGAAACATTCACGCGGGAAGGGCGAAACGAAAATTAGAACATGGTCACACCCACTCAGCCAATCAGTGTCCAGCATTTCGATACTCTATATTCCATAAACTGTCTTAAATTATGTAAAGTGGCGGGGGCTTTGAAGCACAGGGAAATTGCGGGGTAAAATTACAGAAAATTTCTGCATTCATTAGTGGTTCTATATAGAGCATACTAATGAGGCATTGTTTTCCTTTGTTTGGAAGCCTCATTAGTATGCTCTATATAGAGCTTACTAATGACTAAGTAGAAACTACTAATGAATACACAAATTCTCTGTGAATATTTATAACTAAATCGATAAAATCAACAGCTTCAACGGCTAGAAACACTCATTATTTTTTGCGTTTTAACAAAAAAATGCAATCTTACGGTATAATAGCATAGCAAAAAGCAAATCGAAAGAAAAACCATTATTTTACATGAAATACGAACTGTTCAGACCTTAATTGAAACAGAAGGACAGACTTGTTTCTCCGTGTTTGGCAGACTACGAGTGTTGTACTTGAACTTGACTTAATTTGGCCTCTTGGAGTTTCCTGCGGGTTCCCCACTTGCTAGTGTCGGTGGTTGCAGCGCCTCGAAGACTGCTTTCACCGGTGTAAATCTAGAAAATCTTTAGCGGCGATCACTGCCTCGAGTTCCAAATTTCCGTGTATTGGCTCATGGCTGTTTACACACCAACTGCGATAAACCGCGCGGTGAAGCACTCTAAAACATTGCACCTCAAAGGCATGCGTACAATAGCGAAAATATCGTAAACAAAATAGCAACATGATTTCAAGGTGAGAACTAAAAAATTAAAATGCAAAAATACAATCTGCACGCAAAAACGAAATTCTTCGTGGGTGCAACCATGTTCTAAGACGGTTAGACAATGAACGCTCGTGTCCTATGGGATATAGCGTCCCTCGCAAGATAGAATACAACTCGGCCTGCGGCCTCGTGGCATTCTATCTTTGCTCGGGACACTCTATCCCATAGAACACTCCCGTTCATTGTCTAACCCTTACATAGAGCCTGATACAATCCTTCTACAGAACGTCTGGCGCCCACTTTTTTGATTGATTGACACTCAACAAAACAGCCAATCAAAATTTGTTCTGCTGCACGCTCCTCGGTATGCAAATTTCCCATAACGGCATTCGCAAAAAGTCCGCAAATGTGGGCAAACATAAGAAAATCACAGGCTACGATAAATCTTGGCACTAGCGCTCAAATTTACAACTTGAAGGTACGCGCTCCGGTGTTTTACATAGTTGCTCTGTCTGAGCTGAAACTGAATGAAAATTCAGAACACGACGAGGTTGTCATGCACCAAAATATGCTGCACGTTTGAATCCTTTCTCATTTCAGGTGGTATCCGGAAATATTCTCTACGCATTTGTTACCGATTTTCAGCGTAAAATACCTTGGGAAATTAAGAGAAATACCTTCAGTTTCACTCTTTAGAATAAAGATATCAATAAAACCGTTTATAAACAAACGAGTGTTTTGTAATTTAATTTAGTTCCAGAAGTGATAAATATTTGAGATTACCAGCGAATTTCATCTCTAAACAGCAGCGAATTTTAAAACGAAGAACATTTATTATAAACCTAGTCAGATCCTTTGATATCAATGTCAGAGATCAATAACACGACATTGGTAACACTGAATGAATACACTGAAAGTCTTTATTACTTAAGTGAAAATAAATACAGCATCTCGCTGAATGCAGCTCTCGCTAAACATCAGTTTACCATTTAGTTTACCGAATTATCGGTTGACTTGTTGATCACTCTTGGCGAAAGATACTAGTCCCTCTGCTGTTCGTTTTGTTTCGTAAAACGCGGAAACAACGACTACTCTGCTTCTATTTTCAATACTAGCTGAAAGCCTTCAAATGAAAATTTCGAGACACGATGCGATAAAACGGGATACGTACTTCACTGTTGCTGTACTTCTCTGCTCCGAGTGAGAGACAGCTTGCGTCAAACCGGACGCCATCCTTAGGAGAGAAAGAAATGATGACAATTCTCCTAGAACGACGAGAGTATCTTTGAGCGACACGTTTACCTCTGCAGACTTGTTCCTTGGCGATGGCGGTCGGATCTAAAATTGTGAGCGAGTCTCGTAGACAATTTACTTCCGTTGACAGCTCTATTGTTAAAGGGCCAATCAGATTGCGAGATTCCCGCGGCCAAGATTTGGCCGCCGTGCACGAACTCTCGTGAGAGATTGTATCAGGCCCTATTTTAGCGAGCGACCCACGTAAGAGAATACGAGAGCGATGCTAAAATTCGGCCTGATCGCAGGTTACATATAGAGCTTTTAGTGTGCATTTTCACGTTTCTAGTGTGCAGTTTCTTTCTTGTGTTAAATGATCTTCCACTTTCGCCAATATAACACCACGAACATGTGCTGCAGGGAATTTTGTAGACAACATTGCTTTGGTTTTCTTTTCCGGACGGAATTTAGGAGCCGGGAATTCTTGTTGGAGTGTTTTTACTGGTTTATTAGTGACTAGTGTGTCATGACATCTGAGCAACCATGTTAGTGGTTCTGTGAGGCCTTTGATGTACAGAAGGGCCGCGAATCCACGTGTATGAACCATTTGAAAAACATTGCGACTAGTTTTCCAGGTTTGGGAACTGGTGGTGGAACTTCCTTCTTTTTTTCAATGTCGGCAATGAGGTTCACAGGGTACCCATTAGATTACAATGCGGTAGAGACTTCCAGTATCGGCGCTGGGTAAATCTGTGGCTCGGTGTATAAGTGTTGCAGCAGTACTAATCTTCTGATAATTGTCATGATGGGAATGAAAATCCAGTAGTGTCATTGTGAGTAGGTTTTCGATAAACGTTAATGACGAGTTTACCGTTGTCTTGAGAGACTAGGGTGTAAAGGAATGATATCTGACAAGTGCTTTCGTGTTCTATCGTGAAAGAAAAGTGATGATCGATGGAGTTCAATGTGCCAAGGAAGGGTGATACTGCATTCTTCTTGATGATACAAAAACTATCGTCAACATAGCGTTTCCAACACAGTAAAAACCCACTTGCAAGAACCCGGTGGTTTAAGAACCTGCTGGCAGAAATTTGCCATTTTAATACCCAAAAATATAAGAACCTGTTTAGCCAAGCAAGATCAAGCAGGTTCTCGTATGTGGGTTACAGTTAAATTGTGATAAACATTTTAACCAAGGCCTGAGTTTGAGTTTGAGATTGCAAATTTACAGCTTTGGAAATTAAATACTTCCCCGTCAGTAAATTTTCACTGTTTAGTGATCTCAGTGGGTAGAATTACATGCAAATTACAGATTTAATTCCTGGAATACTGCTAACAATTACAAAAGACGTTTAAGCTAGGCTCACCATAAGTTGCACATGCACGCACAATATTTTTCCTGATCTTTGAAAAAAAGTTTCTGCTTTCTGGAGTCGTACTGAGTCTTATTACGTTAAAACAAAGCATATTTTTAACGGCATTTCAACAAGACAGGAATCCACTCATTCAACTGAACCAAGACAACATCGAAAACACTGTGATACGACGTCTTATGCCTCCTACCTTGCCAACCGAAAAAGCAACAATACAATAGAAAAACATTCCAAACTGTAAACAAACGAATCTTCAGTTTCCTGATTGAGCGAAGATATTTTAAATTCATCGCGCAGAGGGATAAGCAGAAAGACAGATGACCTGCACTGACCCGCACGTGTCACACCCCACCGACAGAGAGAGTTACGAATTTGATTTCTGTCGTGTGATTTGAGATATAAATACAGGAATAAAAACTTGGTGAAAAATTAAAAAGAAAAAAAAACTTGCACTACATTGACTACATGTTAGCATCATCCTCGGAGACCCAGGGGCAGCTAGTCGGGACGACGGGATTTTCATGGGCGAAAGTTTACAACAAGAGCGGGAGAGCCCCTGGGCACTTACTCTTACCGAACGAGTTCCAGAAGCGTTTGAAATCCCGCCTTCTGATTGGCCAGAAAAATGTTTTTCTGGCCAATCAGCGAAGAGGAACAGCCGGGCGACTCTCATGTCTTCTTACACGAGGTTGTTTTCCTCATCGAACGCCGTAGTAGCGTGGCCCGTTCAACGGGAACATTTTTCAGGAGAGCTTCAGAAAAAATAAATAAATAAATAAATAATAAATAAACGAACTCGAGGAAATCACAAACCATAACCTGGCGGCAAGAAAACAAACACTCACAGGGAATTTTTCACGGCGGACTTATCGAAGGTATTGCAAATTTTTAGAGCTAGCGACTTCCACTTTCTCCAATGTAACTAATTATTTCTCCTTCTTCGTTGATCTTCGTCTGAAACTTTCCATCTCTGATGCACGGGCCACGCAACTATGTTGATCGAGCGAGTCATGTCACGTACTAGAGAGAACTAGTTCTCTCTAGTACGTGACATGACGTCGCATCGACCGTTAAGCAGAAAATCGCCCAGATCGGCCTCCAGAAGCTCGGAAAAGCAATAAAAACGCAGCAAACACATAGCAGGTAATGTTTTTCAAACTGTATTTCCATTTTAATGGATTTTCAGCGGAAAACCGCCGGTTATTTTCGATCGAATTTCAGTTCCATACAAACACTCACATTACGCTTTGGTTAACTGTGGTTCCCACGCTCGAGCGACATAGTTGCGTGGCCCGTGCATCGGAGATTCCCGTGAAAAGTTTCAGACGTAGTTCAACGAACAAGGAGAAATAATTAGTAACATCGTTTACTCGAGTAGCTAGTAGCCTCACGCAACACTTGAGAAAGGGGAAGTCGCTAGCTCTAAAAATTTACGATACCTTCGATAAGTCCGCCGTGAAAAATCCCGGTGAGTGTTTGTTTTCTTGCGGCCACGTTATAGTTTGCGATTTCCTCGACTTCGTTTATTTATTGTTTATTTATTTATTCTGAAGCTCTCCTCAAAAATGTTCCCGTTGAACGGGCCACGCTACTACGGCGTTCGATGAGGAAAACAACCTCGTGTAAGAAGACAGGAGAGTCGCCCGGCTGTTCCTCTTCGCTGATTGGCCAGAAAAATAGTTTTCTGGCCAATCAGAAGGCGGGATTTCAAACGCTTCTGGAACTCGCTCGGTAAGAGTAATTATTATTCAACTGCATTCAGTAGAGTACAAATAACACCCAAAACGAGTACAAATATCCCACGGTATTTGTACTCCAGAAGACCGGTTTGACAGGTTTTCTACAAATGCCGCGTCAGGCATTAGGCTTACAAGGTGAACGATGAAAAAATGGCCGAAACAGTCGTTTTCCGGAAGAAAACAATGAATGCTTACCAAATTTGAGGTTTTTAACGAAAACGAGATCCTAGAGACAAGCAATGAGCTAGACGACAGTGAAATTTCTTTATTTATTGAAGAAAATCGAAACGTATTAAAATACAACAGAAAAGACAAAAACTGACCTCAAGTCCGTTACAGAAACAAGGGCCATTGAAGAAATTCCCGCCGAGGAACTTAACAATCTTTTATGTCATTTGTTTGTCAAAGTCAGGAAACAGAACCCATCTTTCCTCAGGAGCTGTCTTTAACAAATGCATAATTGTTGTCGGTCAGAAATCTCCACCGCTGTCTCTTCCAAAACGACCCGTGGTTAGTGATTCGGACGAAGATGACTGAGCTTGAAGTGCTGTTTAACTTTGTTTGACTTGACTTTCGAGTTCTGTTTGTTCTGTCGAGTTCTTTCTTTTCGTAGTTTTACTCGCTGACCAAGAACATTGTTGTTCATCTAACTGTAAACCCGAAAATAATTCAGTTTTGCCTTGTTCCATCTTTGTTTTCCTTGCAAGTTTGAAATAAAATCCCGACGCTTCGCTCGATTGACAGGTTTGACAAGTTTTCGTTTTTGACCAATCAACAACAACCTCACGTCAAGCGCGCGAAACCTGACCCCGCTGGCGCGCTCACTCGCTGCTCAGAAGTCACGTTAGTTTGTCACGCAACTCAGACAGTTTATAAACCACTTTTCCATTTTGTAGCTAAGTTGAATAATAAATCCCTTATTAGACGGTTTAGTGTATAGTATCGTGGGATATTTTTACTCGTCTCTTGTATTTTGACTCGCCCTACGGGCTCGCCAAAATACGGCGCGACTCGTAAAAATATCCCACGATACTACACACTAAACCGTCTAATAAGATATATTTATTAACGAATAATTTATTTGTAATTAGCAAGTTTCATTTTGGTTCTGCCCACAAGTAGGTAAGAAGCCACGTATTAGAGAACAGGACTTTAAAGAGCTTTTACAGTAATTATACTTCATTTTTACTCCAATAAGATACTCCCTTTGAGTAACTTAGTACCGCTATTGGTCAGTCAAGAAAGAAAGCAATGCCCTGGGATGCTTTAGTTTGCACTACTTCCTATTATTAATTAAACGTCCCAGGGAATTATACTAAGCAAATAAGGTACATTATTATTCAACTATAGCATCATTTTACCACATAAGGAGTAAAATATGGGAGCTCATGTGGAGAAATTTTGGACATTGGGAGGCGGGGTCTATATTGGGCCATTTCGTGACGTGCCAATCAAGCGTGAAGAAATCTAGCCCTACCATTGGCTGGAATTCGATTCGCGACATCACAGTAAGATGGCGGACAGTCACGAAAGAACTGGCTTTTGTGCAGAGACTCTTCCGAACGCTCTTTGATCGTGTTTTCTCAGCGGACATATCTCACAAAATAAACAAATGCAGGTTAGATAGTTGAGAGCGATTCATAACAAGCCGGAAAATGATAACTTGTGTGGTTCGAATCCGTGCCAAAGCAAATAATTTAATTTTTATTTTGTATTTGGCGCTTTGAAATTGCCAGTTCACCTCGGTTGTAGAGGCTGCAAGCCACAAACAAGCCTGGGAACTACAAGAAGCGGTTACAAAGGCTGTTTCAAAATAAATATGGAGCCCAGGGGACGAGAAAGTGAGGTTCGAGATGACACTTCTTCGCCGAATTTTCGCTTTGTACCAAGCTTTATGGCCGTGGACGCTAAAAAAAATTAGCCAAAACCGTGGCGGATATCTATTCCAACGCATTTTAGCTAATTGTCGCTGACAGAGCATCCTTTCGGAAGCAGAGAGCAGATGCAACTTTTTGGATAAGTCTCTAAATGTCGATGGGAATTGGATTAGAAGTGACCTAATCTTGGCGCCAATACAGAGAATAAGTTAGCCATTTGTCGCTGGAAGCACGTCTTCGATAGGGCTTAAAACCGTGGCAGTTACGTCCTCTGGGGTCGTAATACTTACAGCACGATTGAGGTATCTGAACGTTCGAATCGATAAAGATGCAACTTTGTGGAATCTTTGAAACAAAAAGAGGTAAGAACCAGCAGACGTTTTTTGTTGACGGCCATTTTTGTTGCGTTACACGATCTCAACACCTATCTATTGCGCCTGCGTGTCCAAAATTCTTCGCCATGTATTGCACTTTAGAAAGCGTAGTGCACTGTAGTATCCCGGTTTCTTATTGAATAAAGTATTTAAAATGCTTAAATATTTAAGTTTATATTACCTACAACAGGGGCTTATTTAAAATTACAAAGCAGGTTCTAATTTGATGAGGGGTGTAATTTAGCCAAGCCAAAGCGGAGCTCCTAAGGAATAAGCTGGTGTTCGTTTCTCACTGGGAATAGTCCTGAACCGTTTCGGGTCCCAAAACATATTTCGGGGCTTGTTTTCAAATTTCTCAAAAAGCCCAAGTGTTCTGAATTGTCCTCCAATATTTTGGGGATCCGAGATGGAAAGGTCATTCTAGAGGCTGAGCATCGCTTGATTTAATATTTTTTCGGCCATCAAACTAAATTAAACCTCTCGTGAGCCGTCTTGCTTGGTTTTTGCAATGCTTCCATATCCTGTCATTTAACTGTCAAGGCTTGTCAAATCTCCTTGGATTATTCGGTTGAATGAACTTGAAACGGCGCTATTTTTATACAACAACAAATAAAACTTACTCTGAAGTATGGGTCATAGACTTAAGGTGGCTCGCGCCTATTTTTTAGCGCGGAGGCTCAATTTTGTAAACCGAATTTTAAGCAATTAAGCCTTAACCGATTTCAGTGATTTTTGGTATTCTATACAAAGAAAGCTCGAATTTTACAAAACTGTTATTTTTAGGGCAAACAAGTTTAACGATTAAGAGATACAAGCCCTATTTGAAGACCAACCTTTTCAGGTAAACGCGAATATTTCCATTAAACAAAGATAGATTTTTTTCTAACTAAGCTCAATAAGTTCTAAGACTTCAAGGTTCACTGTGAGCAAGTTTCTACAAAATCAGTTGGGTAGAAATTTCTGCACATTTGATTATTAAATTTTGGCCTCAAAACATTGTGTTTGTGTAATTGTCTCAGCTGTTGAAAGAACTCTGCCGTAATTCTGGGATAGCAAATATTTTTTTGATACCTTGATACCACCTAAAACACTGCTGAAAGCTCGGAAAAGATTGGAAACTCCCAGTAAACTCTACAAGCAAATGAAAAAGAGCATGTTAATGTTGCGTAACTTATGAATCTGAAAATATTCAAGTTTATTCGACTTGTGAAATAACTACCGATTTGTTTTCCTTATTTTTAAGTATGATAAAATGCAGCACATATACAACCGACCTCACCTAGTTTCAAGCATGTAACCTCGACGAAATGCAACGAATTTGGCTCTTCAAGTTGGCTACTTCTCGTCTTTCATGTTGTAATGTTCTGAAACCCTCGGGTTCTTGTTAATTATTCAAACATACCGCGTTCCGGGATTTATTTGCCATTCGGGAATCGTGAGTTTTTGGTATTCATCACTGTTGGAACAAATCATCACAACGACATCACAACACAAATTGCACACAAAAAACACACCCAACCGCATTACCATTTCATTTGTCCATGAACCGAAATTCCCAAGTGGCAAAATAAATACCACAACATGGTAAGTTTGAATAATTTACAGGAACACGGGGTCTTATCCATTTTATAAAATGGAAGACGCGAAGCAGCCAACTTGACGAACCAAATTCGTTGGATTTCGTCGAGGCCACATGCCTAAAACTAGGTGATATCGTTTGTATATATGCTGAATTTTATCATACTCAAGAAACGTTTTTTCACAAGTCAAATGAACTTGAATATCTTCAGATTCACAAGTTACACACTATAAACACACTTCGTTTCCTTGTAGACTTTACTGGGCATTTCTGATCTCTTTCGATTTTTCAGCAGTGTTTTAGGTGGTGTCCAGCTGTCAAAAAATGCGTGCGATCTTAGCATTACATTAGTGTGCTTGCACCAGCTGAGGCAATTACATAAACATAATATTTTTGAGCCGAAATTCAACAGTCAACTGTGCAGAAATTTCTACCCAGCCGATTTCACAGAAACTTGCCCACAGTAAACCTTGAACTCTTAGAACTTATTGAGCTTAATTAGAAAAAAAATCTATCTTTGTTTAATGGAAATATTCACGTTTCCCTGTAAAGGCTGGTCTTCAAATAGGGCTTGTATCTTTTAATCGTTGAACTTGTTTGCTTACAAATGACAGTTTTGTAAAATTTGAGCATTCTTTGTTTAGACTACCAAAAATAAGTGAAATCGGTTAACGCCTACTTGCCGAAAATTCGGTTAATAAAATAAAACCTCCGTGCAAACAAATAGCAACGAGCCACCTTAATATGGCGAAGAAGGCTATTAAATTCCATTTCGCCAGTAAAATAAAAAGATTGCTTGGCGACTTCAAGGTTGACTTTCGGAATATGAATGTCATCAGAGCGTCTAGTCGTAACTGAGTGTACAGAAGCCGGCCATTGAATTAAATAATTATTCAAAGAAGGTGGTACCGAACCATCAAGGCATTTTCTAGTTAACAAGACAAAGTGACCTTTTAGCCTATTGGTTAAGGGTACTAGACCCAAAGCAGCTTTCAGCTCTTTAGTATCGAGACCACAAGTTGGAAAAATTAAATTCTCAGCTCTTCACTGTAAACTCTCTAGGGAAGCAGAGTTCACTTTTTCACAGCCATGCCAAGCTACATCGCAGTAGTCAAAAGTGGGTAGAATCATTGTCCTGTAGAGACGTATCAGTCCTTGACTGGGGTATCTTAGAGCGGTTTTCAAATGAGTGTCGTAAAACCAAAACCAAAGCAATTACTCTGACCAATCACAACAGGAACAAAACATAAAATGAACCAATCAGAAATCAAATCAAATACAAGCAATTGGTGCTAAGCGCGGGAAAACGCGTGCGAGCAAGTCACGATTGGTTTTGGCTTTACGCCTGATTGGTTGAGAAAGTGGCGAGAGTTTTTTTAACCAATCAGAGAGCCTAGTAATGCAAAACCAAAGCAAACACAACATTACTTTCGACACTCAATTGAAAAGTGCTCTATTTCAGATTTTAAGGAGTATGGAGCCTTAAGGAGTATGGAGCACGGAGGCTCGGATTTTAAGGAGTTAATGTATTTACCCTAACTATAGTATAGATTTTTAGATTTTAATAAATTTTTCATTGTAAATTAATACACAATTCAGCCCCATACGGCTGCGATGTATTTTTTAATAAAGTATCTATCTATCTATGGTCTTATTTTTGGACAGAGTGTGGTGAGAGGAAGGTGGGGGTTCGTCGTGAAAAAATCGCTAACGTTGGGAAAATCACAGAAATAAAACGCTTCCCACAAATAATAAACTATAACGCGTAAAGCATGATGCTCTCCTTGAGTGAACATACAGTTAAAAAACACAGACGCGTTTTAAATGCGTTTTAAATGCTGTTTTATTTTATCCCACGCAGTTATAAAATACACCTTGATGTTACTCCTTATGGGCCTTGACAAAAGTCCTCTACGGCAGTATTCCATCTTCCTTTGTTGTTCTCCTTACCTCTCTTCCTTTCCTTCTTTCCTCAGGACTCAACATACAATTGCAATACACATACGTGTTTTAAATACCCTATTTTTATTTCTATTTTATCCCACACAGTTATAAAATTTTATGCTCCGTATAATTACTCCCTTACGGCGCTAAATCCCCTGTGACAGTATGCCATCTTCCTTTCTTGTCCTTGTTCCTCGGCTAACGGTCGTGTTAAAGGCCTATAGAAGAAATCACTTGATAGGTAAAATGTTAATAGTCCATTCATATTTCAGTGTAGACCATGATTTGGGGTAGGTCTGCGGGAGTCAGATATAGATTGATTATGTCTTGATTTAGTTTACGTTTAGCCCGTTCGGGCTCCCTGAGTGTAAAAGGCGATTAACGATACTTGGATGAACATAACATCAAAATTTTAAGCTTAATATGGATTAATGTAACTTAAGTATTATAAAATTATGAATATATGAAATTCATATATTTGAACTTCGGTATGAAGAAATAAATGTGAAGAAGATCCTCGCAGTTATTAACACAACTTATGCAGTTGCGAAAAGAAAGCCTGAAAAAAATCAGGCTCGCCGGGATTCGAACCCTGACCTCTGCGATACCGGTGCAGCGCTCTAACCAATTGAGCTATCAAGCCAGCTGGGAGCTGGTCATTAAATTGGTTCGTAATATACCCGGGAAAGACGAAGATGAAATTATGAATATATGAAATTCATATATTTGAACTGCGGAATGAAGAAATAAATGTGAAGAAGATCCTCGCAGTTATTAACACAACTTATGCAGTTGCGAAAAGAAAGCCTGAAAAAAATCAGGCTCGCCGGGATTCGAACCCTGACCTCTGCGATACCGGTGCAGCGCTCTAACCAATTGAGCTATCAAGCCAGCTGGGAGCTGGTCATTAAATTGGTTCGTAATATACCCGGGAAAGACGAAGATGAAATTATGAATATATGAAATTCATATATTTGAACTGCGGAATGAAGAAATAAATGTGAAGAAGATCCTCGCAGTTATTAACACAACTTATGCAGTTGCGAAAAGAAAGCCTGAAAAAAAAAAAAATCAGGCTCGCCGGGATTCGAACCCTGACCCTGACCTCTCTCCTAGGATCTTCTTCACATTTATTTCTTCATTCCGCAGTTCAAATATATGAATTTCATATATTCATAATTTCATCTTCGTCTTTCCCGGGTATATTACGAACCAATTTAATGACCAGCTCCCAGCTGGCTTGATAGCTCAATTGGTTAGAGCGCTGCACCGGTATCGCAGAGGTCAGGGTTCGAATCCCGGTGAGCCTGATTTTTTTCAGGCTTTCTTTTCGCAACTGCATAAGTTGTGTTAATAACTGCGAGGATCTTCTTCACATTTATTAAGTATTATAAATGCCAGGTTTTCCCAACGTTTTAGCCCTTTTTTTTCCTGATTATCTCCTTGAGGTTTCCTTCGTTTAAAAAATATCGCATTTATTTAGTGTGAACTAGGGCGTACTCCCATAAATCTGTAAGATTTTTTTCGCAATTGGGTTATAACGAATTGCAAGAAAAATGAAAGTTATAAAAATGAAGTTAATAACGAACAGATGGATAGCAAAACGGGAGGAGGGGGTGGTGCGGCCTATTTGGTGGTGTGTACTAAAATCCCTCTTTTATTTCTTTCTTAAAACATATTCTATTTCCTAAAAGCGTGACTGTAACCCCCCCCCCCCCACCCCACTTCACGATAAGAAATAATCAAGTATTAAAGATAAAATGTAAAGAAAAGGCAAATTACTAAGACACTTACGTACAAACCAATGTAAATGTAAATATGTACATGTAAAAATTCTGATATAAAAAAACCTTTCTCATTTGACCCCAATTCTATTTATGTTATAACAACAAAACTAAATCATACATGATTTTACCGAGCAATAAGTGGGGGCGTGTGGTGTAGTGGTTAGCGCGTTGGACTCCCTAACCGAAGGTCGGTGGTTCGACGCCCAGTCCTTACCATCGTGTAGTTTCCTTAGCCAAGAAACTTTACTCAACATCGTCTCTTTTCACCCAGGTGTATAAAATGAGTACCAGAGACATATTGCTGGCTTTACCTACCTTCACCTTACCCTGTAACGAACGGGACGTTACTTTTATAGGGCCGATATTTTTTGCCGTGTAAAACATTCATCAAATTTCAGGGTTTTGTTTTAATGCTAATCTCCCGTGTATACTCCAAATTTTAAATTATCGTTTTCGGCGTGATGTATAGTAACAGAGGAAAGCTAGTTATTGCCCGATACAACTTATTTACATGATCACATTTTACTATTCCACCGGCACACTCAGAAGATTAAAAATGTAAACCTACTCTTGGTGCTATACACTTCCACTCGGAGACAGTTCCATGCATGCTGCTTGGTTGGATGGAAACGAATGTATCTTGCAGATACCGGCTCTGGTAACTTATGCTCGTCAACCGTCTGGCTGAAACCTTCTCGATGAAATTCCTGAACAACAGCAAATGAATAACATACATGGTTCAAAATAAAACATTACTGACAACAAATTTAATACAAAAACTATGGTGTTTCCAATTTAGTCCATGTAGATTAAATCAATACCTGTTTGGCAAAAGCTTGGCTTATAATTTTTTTTTCTGTAGCATCAAAAAAACTGTCGCGAATTGAATGTCGTGAATTTGACTCACTGGTCACGGTAAACTAAGAGTGGATGAACCCAGGTATATGGCAAGACTCTGAGGTTGTTTTTCATAAAATCGTTGGCTTGGTGACCCCTTAAGAATTAAAACCAGGTGGCTATACTAAAAGATAAATGGTTTATTATCTCTCTGAAGGTACTAGAATGGATTAGGACTGGGAGGCAATTTTTTTAACGTTATGTTTCCTCTGAGCCACTCAAAGGAGAGCTTGACTCGGAGGAAGCACACACCATTGCAGAGGTAAACTGTCGAGCATTTAATGCGTTTAATATCGACAATAGATTCGGCGCATGAAAAGTTCGATCTCTAAATTGGGCCTAATATGCCACTTTTTAACAAGTACAATGAAATCTCACCACTTCTGCGCCATTTTTATCCTTATAAGGTGTCCACTTGTTTCCATCAGATGAGTAAGAAAGCTTGAAGTCGGTGATCCATTCATTTCCGTTTATGTCACCTTGAGTCGCAACAGCACACACTTCTGTTGTTTTCCCGAGATCAACCTGCAACCAGTCTTCATCCCCGTTAGCAGTTTTCGAGCACCATCCGTCTCCCCGTTCACCATGGAGTCGACCGTAGAAAGGTTGGTAGTTATCACTGTACTGAGAGGAAGCTGTCATCTGACTGTCAGGAATAATCGATTTATCAGAAATTCCTACAGGGTTGATCCCGCAGCTTTTCGTTCCTGGAAGTCAGAAATGCTTCATATTACTGAGTCGCTTCCAAGGACATAAGAAAAGGGTTAAGGAGGGAGCTTCCTTTTGTTACTGCGCATGCTTTCTGCGCATCTCCGATCTGGTCCGAAATGTAAGGGTTTCTTAAGGTATCAGCCACCCTTCAGGATCGTTTGCGGGCGGATCGCTCTTGTGTTTGTTATCTCATGAAAAACCCAATAGACTATACATGTTTTGGCAGCTTAATAATTGCCCAAAATGACTTTTTATTCAAAAAGGGGCAAAAGTTTAGCATGATCGGTAAATGGGAAGGTTTTTCCCCACGTACATGTCTTCATAGATCTAGTTTTAATCCCTCCAGAAACAATGAAACAACAACGACAACAGCAACACCTTACTTAGACAGGGTTAACTAGAATTACACGAAGTAATTTTCATCCAGGGCCTGTTAAAATAAAGAAAAATAAATAAATAAATAAATAATAATAATAATAATAATAATAATAATAATAATAATAATAATAATAATAATAATAATAATAATAACAATAATCAGTTCTAATACTAATGTTAGTTTTAAAATACGTATCACTTAATTATTAATATCGCATTCCCTTCTTGACACCGCTGGCTAAAAACCCGTGCCTCAGATTTTTGGCAAGTGCGTTTGTTCTTCTTTTTTAAGTAGATGAAGACAGAGAAGACAAATAAATTAGCACATCGCATGGAGAAAAGGTATAGCTTTAAAACGAAAAGAGGGATAAAAATTCGCAGACATGGTTTTGTACAACAACTACCTGGCAACAATCTGGCCAAATTTCAGCCAAATTGGTAAAGTGGCTGTCGACTCCAATGGAGTTAAAAAGGTACGTACAACTCACCAAAATTTTACTTTTGAGAAAAAAAGGAAACTGTATTTTCTGCGGCGTCTTGCCAGTAATGAGATTATGACACCTAAATGTCCAGTGAGTTCTATTTTGATCAATAACAGAAAGGGATCAGCTTTCTCAAACAATAGAACTTTGACAGGTAACATGTAACAGGAGCAATCTTAAGCGGTGAGCGGCAGAAAATAATTTATTTGCTTTCTACTCACCGCTCGGACGTGAGAAAACATTCGTCATTTTCGTTTTATTTACGAAATATTGTCGTTAATTCAATCCTTTTCTCAGGTAACAATTCAAATTTGTTATACATATCTTCTGAAATGCTGACTAGATTGATAAAGATGCCAAAAATCACGGCAAAATCCAGGGGAAATCATCCACGCAACCACCTCTCATGTCGATGAAATGTACTCTGATCGCTCCCTGCCAATTCACTGCCCATTCTTTGCCAAGGGCTTTCTTTTCCTTCATTCTTGGTTTAGAAGACATAACTATTTCTTTTTTGGATGCATTTAGTTGAAAGAAAACTCTCATTACCTCGTAAAAAATAACTAATAAGTCTATTAATAACTGACTTCAGAAAAATCGCTTAAAATGTGAGGCAAACAGTGTATGCGCTTTCCACTTCATGTGATCAAGTTACTCAGGTGTGACAGAACTTGTCAGCGACCGATCACCATAATTAACAAGGAAAAATATTCTCACTCCTAATAACGTAACTCTCCACTGAACCAGTATTTTCTTCTAATTTCTTGTTTGAAAGAAAGCTCTCGAAGAGATTTATCTGAGCATGTTAAAATCTCATTTATGAAAAAACGACACTTTTTGCCGTGACTGATACCTTAATACTAATACAACGACATTTTTTGCGCGGTTTATGTCAGTGTGGAAAAGGCATATCGTATTAAGGGCCATCAGAAACCAAAAATAAAATTAGGGGTAACCAAGCATTTCTTAGAGAGATACTTCAGCTTAAATTTGGAAAGACGCTGCCAATGCTTTTTTTACAATTATGGTTGCTTAATTATCTCTGAAAAATTTGTTGTCCCCCCCCCCCACTTTGTTTTTCTTTTTAGATTCCAATAGGTCTTACTAAGATCTGCTTTTCCCCCACAGTCATAACCTAACCAAATACCTATGAATTAGGAGGCACCGTCCTAAAAAAGACAGAGTAAAGGTACCCCTAAAGAGCTTCAACATTAATCCGGCATTTGGAGAATCAATAGAAGCAGGAGATAAATGCCAGGTGAAAGCTGTTTTACAAAGGAGGGAAATAACTATAACCTGAGTATCAGGCCTTCCTGAGGGGAGGGGGGTGCCTTCCTGAGGGGAGGGGGGTAGAGGAAGGCCTGACACAAACGCTTTGATTGGGTCATGTCGAACATCCAGATTCTGGATGTGGCGCTGATTGGGTAATTTACAATGGGCCCTGACGTCACACCACCGGAAATAAAAATTTCAAAATGGCGTCTCCTATGAACTGATGTCCACGAGAACGAAAACTTCGCTTGATATTTATTTCTGTGCGATCATGGAAGACGACGACTTCAAAACGGCTCTTGAAGGCGCTCTACAGTTCTTTCCTGGAATTAAACTTAAGAGAGAACAGGAATTATGCCTCGAAAGCCTGCTTGTCAAACGGAAAGACGTCCTTGGTGTTTTGCCGACTGGCTACGGGAAGAGTCTCATTTACCAGCTTCTTCCTAAAGTGTTATCCCAGTATTGGTTTAACAAGAATGGAACAAGAAGAACGTATTCAGTGTTGGTTGTCAGTCCGCTTGAGTTGATCAGAAAACAGCAAGTCGAAAGACTAAATGCAAGTGGCGTAAAAGCAGCTTTACTTGAAGATTTGTCGTCTTTGACGTGTGAAGATCTCGACCACGAGGAGGTAGAAATAGTGTTTGGAAGCGCCGAGCAGTGGCTATCTGAAAAGTGGAGAGAATCTTTGAAAGCTGGAAGTTTCAAACGAGCAGAATTTTTGATAGTCGATGAAGTGCATACTGTAGAAACATGGTATGAATTTAACTTTTAGCTACTCCTTTTGTCTTCGTCAATAAAGCTTAAGCTATTGTTCCCTTTGAGGTCGCTTTATTTCTTAAATCCTACTCGTACTTTACCTTTTAAATTGAAATTGATTATTAACGAAGCTTTACAAAAGCTTCATTTTGAGGTCTTGCAATTTCAGTAGGATTTCAACAGCAGTTTTCCTGTATTACTCAGGCTGGCCACCACTGTTTTTTACAGAGAGATAGGTCGTTTGAACTTGTCTTAAAATTGTAATGTTAAATAGTTATCTAGGGAAAGTATTATTATCTGGTCAATCCGCTTTATTTCTTCTGTCCATGTTGTTAAGATTCACATTATAAAAGTAAAGATCTAGACTGTGAGTGTTCTTTATACCAAGTCCTCTTGCTTGGGGTTCTCCCAAGGCCAAAATAACAAAAAAGGTACTATCTAAAAATGCTAACAATGGAAATTTCGGCTTAAAATTTCAGGGGCACTGGAAAGAAAGGAAAAGCCGCATTCCGACAAGCCTTTGGCCAAGTTAAGGACTTGCGTTCGTTCCTAGGTAAAAAACCTCTGTTGGCCCTCACTGCAACAGCAGATAAAGATATGAGGCAGCGGCTATGCAAACTTTTGGGTTTTAAAGATTTCAAAGAAGTCTTGATAAGCCCAACAAAGAAAATATCCGATTTACTGTAACAGAAGCAGACAGAAACCTTTACTGCTTGGATTGGCTGGTTTCACTCCTGAAGTCAAAGAGAGAACAGTCTCCATTTTGCATAATATTTTGTCATACAGTCAGTGATGTTGTTCTCATTCTAAGCACATTGCTTATGAAGCTTGGAAATGATGCTTACCTTCATGGAACAGAGCCACCTCCTGAAAGATGCCTTCTGGGTGTTTATTATTCAGCAACACCTGACTCTGCCAAAGAGAGAATATGCAGCTCCTTCTCTGGCAGTGGGAAGGCCAGAGTGGTCATTGCTTCCACCTCCCTCAGTATGGGTGTTGATTTTCCCCATGTGAGGTATGTTATCCATTTTGGCCCAGGGAGAACACTGACTGACCATTTACAACAGGCTGGAAGGGCTGGGAGAGATTCCAAGCAAGCATTCAATATTATTCTTCATCAAGGGAAACATTTAGGCCAGTGTGAGCGTTCAGTTAAAGAAGTGATCAGGAGTAAAGAGTGTGTCCGCAAACTCCTCCTGCACAATTTCACTGACGAAGATGTATCGCTTTCTGTCCAGCATGATTGTTGCAACAGATGCCATGCTGTTTGCAAGTGTGCAGGAGAAGATTGTTCTGTGTTACACTTTGACTTTGACCAAACTCAGGAAGTAACTCAGGAAGCAACTCAAGATGAAAGGGAAGTGTCACCTGAAGACAGAGAGTGCTTGAAAGAAGCTTTGCACGAAGTCAAACTTTCCTTAGATTTGCGCTCTGGTTTGACATTATTCGATGCATCTGGCATGATTACGCATGGATTTTCAGACAATGTGATTGACTCTATTGTGGACAATTGTGGAAAGATACACAATGTAAATGACCTAATGCAATATGGGTTTATTTCTTCCCTCCACATTGCAGTTACTGTTCTTGAAGTTCTTAATGAAGTATTTGAGGACATTGTTATTGACAGCAGCCTGTATGAACTTTCTGTAATTTCCAAGCCTGTATATAAGACAGTCCTTGATGCTGCTTCAGTATGTAGTGATCATGTTATGGAGAGTGAATCATCTTCTGACAGTGACTGTTAGCAGAAAAGGCAAGTTATTGTTTCAACAGCCTCAATTCAACCAGCCAAATTTGCAAAAATGGTAATTCATTTTATTGTATAATAATATTGTATAAATGTTTTTATTATAGTGTAATACCTTGAGATCTAAGATACTAAATGTAAGCTTTATAACAGCTATTTTCAACGAATGGTGTATCGACCCACATTTGAAAGTCTTAAGTAGTACCTAGTTTTAACCCTTTCATTCCAAAGATATGGATTTTAATTCACTTTATTTATTTTACATATTATATTATTTCATAAGAAAACTGATCAGAATGGGACTTAACCTTGCATGGATAATTCACTTATTGATTACTGAGGGTGGTAAAGGGTATTTTTGTCACCCTTGAACAGCCCTTTTTATTTCCTGTGAAATGTGAAAATATGCTTTTTTTTCTTGTGATTCGTCATAGTCACCGTGAACCATGATTTTCCATAAGGTTTTTTTTTTATTTTCTGTGAAGCGTGAAATGCCAAAGTCATATTATTCATGACTTGAGAAAGGGCTGTTGTATTTTCTGTGGAACATGATCTATACCCCCCCTTTACCACCTTCATAACTTGACCCAGCAATTTACAACTTTGTACTGTTTGCTGTTTTGTGTTTGAGACATTTGACCTTAAACTATCAGCTGTTCATTGGTTACGGGGTGTTTCATAGACACCTTTCCACTGTTTTAGGTGATTATTTACCCAGGTAAAAAAATCTCTGTAGTCAATGTCAAGAAAGTTGCTTTTAAATTTTTTAAATGACTGGTAGCTCTCCCTTCCAGGAATACATTGGAACACATTTCCTTGTAATAAATCATTTGCCATAGACTTTACTGTTTCTTTGGTGTTCTTGCTTCCATGGTAACCACTTCGATGTACTTTGTCACATTCACTGTAAAATGCATCCCTTACTTCATTCAAGACAGTCATGCTTCTAGCACATCTTTGTGCAGCTGCTTCAGTTATTTTACCACCCATAGCTTGAAGAAGGGTTTTCAAAAATAAGTTAAAATGCTCCATGTGAAGATCAAGAGGAATATTTCCCCCCTTTTTCCCTTTCTTGTTCACAAAGTGATTGTGGATCAATGATTCTGCTTCCTTTTCAGGCAACAGTGGACAAAGTTTCGCAAACAAAAGGAGAAGTATGTAAGCATACTTTATGTGCTTGAATTTGTACATAAAAAGTAGAACTACCTTATAGCATCGCATAAGCCTATTGCCATCTCCCTCCTTAATTGCATCTATTATATTTAAAAAAAGGAGACCACACTGAATTCTAGCATTGTGATAGTTAAAAATGCTATCTGCTTTGGCATCTTTATCATTGTTTGTAGCAGAGGTCCCTGTTTCATCAGCTTGTGTTGTTTGGTAGTCCTGTTCATGCTGTACTCTCTCATGTCTGCAACAAAAAGATCTAAAGTTAGGGTTGACAAACAATGTATATTTGTGCCAGTCATTATAACCAACATTCAAAGAAAAAATAGGGTTTAAGGTCTTAATATATATCACTGTCAAGTTGGAGGAAAAAAAAATTCTAAAACCTACCTCAATGATGGTCTGGAATTTTTAAACTGATTTATCAGACACATGTCTCTATTGCTCTAAGACTTTCCAGTAAATTTTAAAATAATATTTAGAAATAATGCACTAATCATTCATTTGAGAAGGAATTCTGAAGCTATTTTCACTGTAACATAGCATCCATACCTATTTCTTGTTGCATTAGTGGTGAAGACATGGGGACAATCATGATTCCTGCACTTGTAGTATCCCAAGCTGTCTCTATCCTGGTCACCGTCACTCACAATGTCTATTCCAGGATGCTGTGAAACTTCATGCCTGTGGAAAGGGAATTAATACATTGATTCGTTTAAGTTTAACGGGATTATACGAAATCTTGCATAGTAATACATTTTTGAAATACATTGTAAAACATTTTTGTAAAACAAGTTTTAGTTTGGTTTTTAAGTTAAAAACGAGTACCCTGATAATAGCTGCTTTAACAGTTTTCACAGGTTTGACATGAGACTGCCATTGCTGTAACCGATTTGCACAATTCATTAACAAAAGAATGCCTCAGCACCTGCTCAACCTTGATAACAGCTATTACAGGTTTTTTAGCAAATTGGAAATTAGGGTCTTTTAAAATCATCTAATTTAGTAAAATACACAATCTAATTAATCCTTGTACTATAGTTTCTTATTGTGAAAATTCGACTTACCTCACCCTACTAGAATGTAAAGGAAACACTGCTGGACATCCTTGACTGCGGCAATGGAAGCCTTCTCTATGTGCAGCATCCAACTCTTCAACTCTTTCTGATAGGTCATTGGGTCTTAAAAAAATTCCATTTAGAAACATTTTCACTTCTTCATTAAGCCACTTTGACTTGTCAGACACAGACCAGCTTTCAGCTTCTAGGGGTATTTGTCTTGTGCTGGGCCTGTCTGAAGTAAATGAATATTATTTCTATAAATTTTAAGAACAGTTGTATTCAAATATCACTACCTAAGTTTGATTACATGAATAATAAAAATAAGTAAAAAGTACAAATTAAGGTAACATGAACCTTCCAAATTCTGCATTCCAGCAAAGTCCATCCATTTTGCAAGGACATGAGCTTCTGTCTCACGGTCAAAGAATTCTTTGTACGCATTGTAGTCCTTATCTGGCCCTTTCTTTGCATTAGTTTTACCATTTCGGTTCATTGAAGCATAGCTGGTTCCCACTTCAGCTGCAGAGTCTTCTTTGACAAAGAACTTGAAAAATAACTTGAAACAAAAGATATATCAAAATGAGATAACCTGATTACTAATGACCTATATATTCCAAAAATGCAAAATACAAACAATGAACATACCTCCAGTAGGTTCTTCCCCAGATGCCAATCAGCAAAAGCAGTCTCGAGACCTCCTAAGCGTTCATGCGTTGTATCAGCAAGGGTGTTGGCAAGCTGAGCATTTCTGGCCCTTTCTTCAGTGAGCTGGTCACCATCCAAGAATACTCGCTGTAACACTTCATTTTGGTTGGAAACTTCTGCTGATGGTACAAAGTTACTTTGTATGTTCTTTAGAATATCTGCCATTTCTGCTGCTTTGTTGGAGTTTTTGAATTCCAGTCCCAGGGAGCACTATCACCCAAAAAAGAACAAAACCACATGTCCAATTACATTACATTTTCAAATCAAGGGGGTGAAAATTAAGTAGAATATGTATGAATGTTTATCCTTCACTCCCATATAAAGAAGGTATATCAGGGGCGGATCTAGGGGGAGGGTGCAGAGGGTGTGCAGCCCACCCCCGAGATGACCAGGCAGCTTTCTAATACAACTTGGTTTCTGCAACAAAAAAACTATGTACACCTCCTCCTCCTCCTAAGAAAAACCCTGGATTCGCCCCTGTATATAAAATAGTCCCCAGCGCCTGGTTAATTTTCCCTGTTGGTTCATACTTCCCTTAGCTTTTGTAATGGCTTTCCAATTTGCAACTTATAACCCTCTTTGGTGTGTGCACACATAATACTACTCCCTAGAAATGCATGTTATGGATTTTCGAACTTGTGAGTATGGTTCAAAAACACAAACCCTTGCATACACCCCAGGGAGGACAGACAAAATTGTTCAAATAAAGAAATAATTCTATAACACAAATTGTCCCATTTTGACTGTTTGATTAACAAAACATTAAACTGAGTAAGATTTTAACATACCACCTCAGATTTTTTAGCCATTTCTGTGGAATGCGCATGTGGGATGTGGAATTTAACAACTTTTGCAAATGGCTTATATGCTGGTAGGTACTGGATAAGTGTCCTTGGAATCAGGATTGAAAGGTCATTAATTAAGGCAGAATGCACATCAGTTGTTGGAAGGAATTCATTCATCTCCAGGTCAGCTAAGCTCTTTTGTGGCTGATCAGAAAGTGATTCATTGCAATCTACTCTGTCTTTCACTGCATAGATCTGGAACCAGTGCAGGGATTTGTTTGTTTTCTTCTGACTTTGAATCCTGGCTGTCTGTTCCAGGTCAATATTGTCTCCTACGATTCTAAATAAATTTACATACATAAAGTGATTTTGTATATGGGGCATTATATTTAAGACCCCTTCTAACTATATGTTTTGATTTTAAACAGTGGCACCTCCATAACGAGACATAATCAGGCTGGCAGTATATGACTATGCATTTTCCCCGGAAAAAAGTTTGCTTAGGGTGCTCCCAGATCGAGTTAGCCTAGGTGTAATGCTTTTCTAAGGGGGTCGGGGAAAAATTGAGGGAAAGCTTTTTAATCTTAAAAAGCTCTATAAATCAATACCAACAATAAAAAAAAACTAACTAGCCAGACAGGTGCCTTACCGCTAAAAACAACCAGTTTCAAAGGAAAAAATAAACAGAGAAACCTGGGAGGAGGTGAAGGTATTAAAATTCGATAGTAACATGTTACTAACCTGTACAAAGGAAGCTTCTCCTTCTTCAAATTTTCAGCGGCATTTAAGAGGTCTGTGTCCTCTAAAACATCAACACCAGGCAGACGATCCTTGCACAATTGATACGTGTCTTCATCGAAGTGTTTGCATTTCTGTGCTGTTTCGCGGGAGAAATCTATGGAGCACAAGTTCATAGAGTCTCTTTCCCCCGAGTTACCAGTCTGCATCGTGACCACCTCTTCCAAGAGATTCAGTTGCTTCCGGTTGGTTTCTATTTGACTCTTCCAAACCAGAATTTCTTCGTTAAAATGATTTGCAGAGGATTGAAGCTGTGCACGAAAGGTGTTTGGGTGGCTGGACAAGCCTAGTCGATGAAACAAATCCATTACTTCAGTCTTACAGCATCCTGTAGTCAAGAGAGTGTTCATTCTGTAAATAAAATTCGAACGAGGCAACCATGTGTTCAAAATCGCCGATAGCGCCAGGACTTGTTTGTTTACAAGAAACTTTACTCCATCTTTGCTCGTCGTGGTTACGATGGAATGCGTAATGGGCATTCGCTCGCTCGCTTCTTCCAAAAACTCCTCGCCGTTGAAATTTTTCAACTTTAGCGGGTCGCCTTCATATTTCGCCATTGATTTCCCCTTGCTGTAGTCACGAACCTCCTTCTTGACTTGTTGAGCGACGGCTTTTACAAGCTCTCGGCGAAAAGGTGGAAATTGGAGTGCAGCGTTAGCAGCGGCCTGGTAATTCTCTTTACAGAGGTTTTTAACCATCGCGCCTTCCCACTTATCCTCACAGCTCCGATCAAAGACGCGAGAAGACGAAGGATAACCGACGAAAATCTGTTACAAAGAGAAAACCGTCTTCATTTAAAATCCAGTTAATCTAATCCAGGAAAATACAAAATTTAGAAGTGATATTTGAGTTGGCACTCACCTTCGAGATGGGTGGTAAATAGGTCTCTGTCGGGATATTCATCAGGCTGCTAATTTCATCTTCGACTACAGAGTATTTGTCGAAACAAAGTGATCGCTTAGACAGAGGTAAGTTTTTCATGTTCTTGAGCTGTATCTGTGCTTTCCTTTAGACGCTTGGCCTTCGGAGTGACTCCAGTTGGCGATCGCTGGCTTGGTCGAGCTGAATACCTTTCTCTCGTAGGAGTTCGTGGAGCGCTTTCCTTTGCCTCTTCTACCGCAGAAACAACCGCAAACGCCTTTTCTAACTCCGCGAACAGTTTGTAGCAATTGAGAATCTTCCTCGCACATTTCTTGCAAACTGAGCTGCTGCCATCGTGCGAGACAATAATCTTCAAATCGAGTAGTATTTGGGCAAGAATTACTGGCTTTCCACACAAAACGTTGCAAAACTCTTTGTTCGAAGTTTCAACAAACAGTGGGACTGTAGTGACACAAGTGCCGTATTTTGTGTGCAAATTTTCGCGACAAATTCTGCAAAAACTCCCAGATTCCATTTGCAAAGATTATTTGCCTGACTTCCCGCCGTTGCGGTAAATATTGGCGCGCTCTTTGATACATGGAAGTTCAAGTAACAACCGGAAATGAATTTGATTGGTTGATTCGTTCAGTGACGCTTATCATGCTGTGAGGGGGTGGAAGACTGCAATCAAAGCGTTTGTGTCAGGCTTTTCTTCCCGTTCGCGCTCCTCGTTCGCGCTTTTTCCTTTTCTCCCTACCCCTTTAGAAAAGCCTTTAGAAAAGCCTGATACTCAGGTTAAAATAAATAAAGAAGGGTAAATTCAGTATGATAACCGATTTCCAAACTCGATTAAGTCTGAGAAAGTTACTTTATGTCGACTCACTATCGGTGCTGTAAACTTCCACTCTGAGACAATTCCATGCATACCGCTTGGTTGGATGAAAACGAATGTATCTTGCAGTTAATGGAACTGCTAACTTATGTCGGTCAACTTTGTAGCTGTCACCTTCCCTGTGAAATTCCTTTAAGCAAAAAACGTTTAGACAGGTCACTATAGAACGAACAAACCACTGAAGACAACAATTGCTTGATCATGTTAACCGTCACTGACGTTAGATTAAGATCCCAATTATTGAGCAAAATGACGAGGTGGTAGGGCTAGGCTTTGAGATGAAATTTCAAGGTGCTTGACAATTTTGATGCGCTTAACAATCGGACGAGCCCAGCAGCTAAGGCTCGAGATGTTTTCTTCTACTGCAGCGGCGGGGGGGGGGGGGGGGGGGGGACTCCCAGGGGGCTATAAGGAGATCGAAAGGAAAACGCTTTTTAATTTGCAGTATACGAAAAAGGGAATTTCCTGCTTTAGTATGTTAAAGGGTTGCCGTAATTAGTCACTATCAACTGAAAGAACTACGAATGCTTGTAGAAATCACAAAAATATACCACAGAATTTGGAGCCCTGGGACAACTGTATACGGTGATCTACTGTTTTGGCTTATTTTGGTTACAAAAGAGGTGCAGTTTTAAATTATGGCAGCGATAAAAATTAGTAAGTTAAAGTGTAAGGATTCTGTAACCTAGGGGCGGAGCCTCCCTGTACGAAACTAAAAAGAATAACCCCCTTACCCTTGAGATGCTTTTATAAGACTATGCCGTGGTACATGGAGGGTTTGAGATGGTTCGAGGAAAACGCTGAAAGAGCTTAAGACAAGTAATGGATTAACTGTATCTTATAGTAAAAGCTAATATATTACATTATATATCATCTTTAAAAAAATGAATCTTACCACTTCTCTGCCATTTCCATCCGTATAAGGTGTCCAATTGTTCCCATCAGATGAATAAGATAGCTTAAAGTCTGTGACCCATTCATTGCCATCTACGTCTCCCTGAGTAGCAACAGCACACACGTGGACGGTTTCACCAAAATCAACTTGCAGCCAATCGTCGTTTCGGTCAGGGTATTTTGAACACCATCCATCCCCCCTAAGACCGTGTAGCCGACCGTAGAAAGGTTTGTAACGATTGCTATATTGTGAGGAAGCGGTGATCTGCTTGTCAAGGATAATTGATGAATAGGAAATTCCCACGGGACTCATATCGCAGCCTTCCAATCCTAAGAAAATTAGAAAATCTCCATTTAAAGTCTTTTCAGAGCAACCAATACTCCGCAGATTAGACATGTATGTGTAAGCCGAGAGCGTGATTATTAATAGCCTGGCCAAACTTTATACAATTTTTGTTGGCTATGAATACAATGCATAGGAAGAGAATTTATCATTCGGAGTTCGTGTACAGCTGTACAGCCGGTTCAAGCTTTAGAAAACCTTGGAGCTGCAATTCCCAATCGAGATGATGTTGAAACTTCCATTCTCGGCCATTCTATGCACTATAGTGATCACATTTCAAAACACTATTGTGTTTTGAAATGTGATCAATTTGTAATAGCCCACACGATAGTTATTCAGAATTATTGTAGTAATAAAAACTGGATAACAAAAGATAACGGAACGCTTCCACAATTTTATATTCAACTTGTCAAAATGAAAGACATCACTGTGGAAATAACACTGCGCACCCTTAAAGCACAAAATTAAATATTTTTTATATTCATTTCCGACTTAAGGTGTTGACCTTCTCGTCATTCAACGTTCCTGTTACCTTTAACTAATTATCTAAGACGAAATAAACTTACGTTTCCTGCACACTGACTTGTACAAAAGGTTAGCTTGCTGTGCATCAATGTCACTAAGAGCGTCTCTCTGTCCAATGACGGCCTATATGAAATGAAATCAGTCTAGATGAAAAATCAGCTTTGAAATGGAATCTGACTGTTTTATTCTAACCTTATCCGAGACAAAAAGCAGGTGAGGGGAAGGTGTAGGGGTACACTTCGTACTTCGGCATTTTTCTGTATTTCGGGCACAAGTTTTCCTTAATTTATAAGGAAAAAAGTAACTATTTCGTGCTGGCTATTCACTGGTTTGGCATATAGTAAGACAGTTATTCAACTCAGTGTGGGTGAAGAGTGGTAGACATTGTAGATGTTTTCCTCGCCGCTTCGATTCTCGGCAAATATCCACCATTATGCATCTCCGCTTCGGTGAATAATTGTTAAACATCGTAATCCTGGTGGTCTTCTGGGACAGGGAAGTGGGGGGGGAGGTATTAAGGATATGACCACAAAACTTAGAGAACAGATAGTACGTCCACAAATGTTTCCTTTGAGGTCTCCAACAACAACTGATGACGTCATATGACGTCAGGATTACGTCATGTTTTCAAACGGCGGATATCTTGGATCCGCAGTCTTGGATTTGTTGATTTTTCCAAAACATTCAAAAAGCACCAAAATTGATCGAGAAGTGATCAAATCAATAAATAAACGCAAAAAAAGATCAAAAAATGTAAAAATTACTTCATTACTACACTTTTTTAATTAAAAAGAGGAAGAGTCAAAATTGTGAAAGAACCTCTTGTCAAAAAGTGGTCGCCATGGTAACGTCAAAATTGACAGACAAGGACTTCCTATATCAGTTTGTTCTTAGATAAATTCAAGGTAAATTAACCAAGTTTGGTGGCTTTAGCTTGCTTGTTAAAAAAAAAAGATTCTAAACATTTTAGGTCCATGCGGGCAGAAACCGTCCCACACCGGTCTGAATAGGGTTAACATCCAAGCAAAACTCACCAAACTTTTTGGGCTTTTCCTGCAGTTTATCTAGCAACTGTTCGATATGAAATGCCACTGTTGACGTTTTCTAATATTTCCATTGCAACTATACTTTGACAAGTTATTTTTTTTTCGATTTTTACCATCTTTTATAAAAAATGTAAGTTTTTCGGCTAACTTTAACACTAACATCTAATATACGATTATAGCATTTCTTTATAGCTTTACTTTTGAACCAGTTAAAAGGTGTTCTCTGAGGTTTGGGGGTAACGAAAAATCCAAGATGGACGATCCGGATTCAACCCAGTGTTACTTTCACGTCATTTGACGTCAGCATTTCATTCTGCGGAACTTAAAGGAAACAGTCAACAAGCTATAGACCCTCGCAGTTTTAATGTGCTTAACTTTTGTTAGGGATGGCAGAATTCCTAAAAGTCTCTGGCTAAATATTGTATATAACAACCATACCCCCTCCTGTTTAGGTTTTAGTGTTTCTTGGTTGTTCTTGCTGAAGTATTTCGGTCCATAGTGCATTAAACTTCCGTAATCGTATGGGGTTCCAAGCGAGTCAATTGTCGATCTGGGGTACTTTTTAAAATTATGACTGTGTCCTGAAAAAAATTAATAATAATAATAATAATAAGTTCACGCTGACAAACAAAACAGATAACTACAAGTAGGCCTCGCTAAACGATAAGATTTAAGTAAATTTAAGTACCGATTTAAGTAAATTTTCATCAAGTACCATGACTGTGAAATTGGTCATTGAATTAAGAAGAGTCCATACTTTAACCTTCTTTTATGTTATCCCACAATACTGTGACGAAGTCATCTCTGTCAGGCCGCGATTGTTCGTGCCAAAAACCGACAGCATGCCCTGCAAAGTAAATGTTCTGTCAGTCAGACAGAGAGTCGGTCGGTGTTGGAAATTCTTTGTAATTTTTACGCTAATTCATTGGCAGTATGTAAAAAAAAAAACAGAACTTCGCACAGATCGCCTCACGTTAAACTAAGACACATATAAACAGTATCTCGTACAATCTCATATTTTGCATATGGCAAAATATAATTTGATCACTGTTTTCAGAGAGCTTAAGTAATTAAGAGGCTCTGACTGTAAATATCGAGAATCGGCGGACAAGCTCAGAAAATCGAAAATCCTGATAACTTGCCAGAAGATCACTTTTGGGGAGCTATCTTCGAAAATATTACTTAAACCTTCTGGAATTCTATTGTTTTCGGGAAATTCGGAAAAACGGTTTTGCTTAATTTATAACGCAATAATCAGGCTTAAAATTAAACAAATTGAAAGCGCTTGCTTGTAAACAGTTTGCAACAACAGAAAACAATTTTAATTTTAATTGATAGCAATACTCTTCTACTTACTATCAATGGGAATTGCATGGAGTTTTGCTTTCTTTATATGGTTTGGTGGTTCTTTGAAACAAAGGTATTTTGCGCACTTCGGAAAAAGGCAAAAATTGGTAAACTACAGAGGCTTAAAATGGGTCTTGGTATGTCTAATATCGAATTGAAAACAACACTGTGCTAAAGTTTGGCCCTACTTCTATTATGATATGAAATAAAAAATCTGGGCGATTCAGGCTCGCGCTGACAAAAAGAAAAATTCGCGAACCAGTGTTGCCAAAATTTGCATAATGAAATGAATGAAATGAAAAGTAGTAGTTTGGTGAGCTCAATTTAGAGGATTTTATTTACTGAAGACACACAAAGAATGAGCTAAAACATTCCTTCAATCTATTCTTGCATTGTTTTGGGCTTATACTATTTCTACGTAAAACTAAAGAGAAGGAGAAGAAGTTTTAAAAGTTCTACACAAGCTGTTGCGTGACTTGTGTCTCGTGAATATGTTTTGTCAATTTGTCAACCTACTTATGGCAGTTTTTAAATGCCGTCTCCTACATTGGCCGCTGTATTATGCATGGCTAGTTCTCCAGCGAATACCATACGCATCCCTGTGTTTGGGGCATACTGTCATGTCCAGCTGATATTCTTCTGGGACGAAAATTCCGACAGGCAAGTCTGGAATTAGTTTCGTATACATGTGACACCATTCTGCGACATAGTATGTTGTTGTGTACATGACTCGATCGCTCTTTTCAAATGGCTACTAAGATTTTGGGCGACTTTTTGAAATGACACTATTTTGGCCAGTAAGCAAAAGTGCATCATTATTATCATTTATACGTATTTGTCAAAAAATGTGCTGTTTCTATCAATATTATTTACACTTGTATAAATATGTCTGAAATTAAACGCAAATCACGAACGTCCTGGCAGCGGGATCGGTATTTATGAGTTCTTAATGCGGCTGTATATCTAAGAGATATCAATACACAGTTTGTTTGGTTTTACTTTGCAAAATCGCTGAGAACTCTTTCACAGTTTTGGAGGAAAAGATTTTCATTGAAGAACATTTTCACGTTTGCATGAACGTGAAGTGATCGGTTGCGTGACTGGATTATTACGAGTGGTACTTTGTGTTCTTACCTTCCACAGCCATTTTAGCTCTCAATTTATACGCGTACGTCAACTTTAATGATTTATAAAAGAAACGGTTTGGATTTTCGAGAAGATAAAGTATTTTCCCAAAGAAATTGCAAATAACCAAGAAAGGCCACTGGTGCTGCAGAGTATAGACATCTGACAAAATATGATAACCTACTGCACTCTAGCTTCACCAACAATTTTCCAGATTTGTTCGTAATTCTTCAGAACGATAAATGAAGATATGATACCAGCGAATGCATCATCTAGTAGAAAGACCATCTGAAAATAGTTACGGTAAACGAATTGTCATATTTCAAGTCGTCCTTCCATTACAGTTTTTTTTCTATTATCCAAATTATGCAAATCTTGGCAACACTGGTTCGCGAATTTTTATTTTTGTCAGCGCGAGCCTGAATCGCCCAGATTTTTTATTTCATATCATAATAGAAGTAGGGCCAAACTTTATCACAGTGTTTATTTCAATTCGATATTAGACATACCAAGACCCATTTTAAGCCTCTGTAGTTTACCAATTTTTGCCTTTTTCCGAAGTGCGCAAAATGCCATTGTTTCAAAGAACCGCCAAACCATATAAATATAGCAAAACTCCATGCAATTCCCATTGACAGTAAATAGAAGAGTATTGCTATCATTTAAAATTAAAATTGTTTTCTGTTGTTGCAAACTGTTTAAAAGCAAGCGCTTTCATTTTGTTTAATTTTAAGCCTGATTATTGCGTAATAAATTAAGCAAAACCGTTTTTCTGAATTTCCCGAAAACAATAGAATTCCAGAAGGTTTAAGTAATATTTTCGAAGATAGCTCCCCAAAAGTGTTCTTCTGGCAAGTTATCAGGATTTTCGATTTTCTGAGCTTGTCCGCCGATTCTCGATATTTACAGTCAGAGCCTCTTAAGCTGCTCAGTTGTTTAGCTGACATGATCGCCAACTGCATGCGAACGAAAGAAACCCCCAAAATGATATAGTATCCGTGACAAAACCATCAAATTTGTAGCCAGTTAGCTGTTAGAATGAAGCCCTAGAGGTCAAGCAGGGAAACATTTATGGTATTGTTTTAATTTTTTCTCCTTTAACCATGTTTTTTCATGTTCACTTGCGGGGAAGAACACAGTCGACGAATGACAGATTTCTCCAAGATTGCTGTAATTGCATCCACTTAGTTTTATTTAAAACACCTTCCTAGTATTCTTTAGAAAAAAATACCAAAAATTAGCTAATTTTGAGTTTACGGAAGGGTTCCGGGTGCCAACAACAATTGCCTCAAAATCGCGGTCCTCCTAGAGGTTATCGACAAACGGAATGTATTTTCATTTATTGTGTTCTGCTGCAAAGCAAAAACACTATGTAAACCAAAATATGTGGGCCTCAACAGCGCGTAGCTCCTGTAACGATAGAAAAATCGGGACCAATCAATGCGAAGATTACTGACATAGTCGAAACTACGTAGGGAAAACGAGAGCTGATCGCCTCCATCAATATCGGTCAGCACATCGAGGTATATATCGCTTGAGTTTGTTTGTTTGTTTTTATTTCATCAAATCTGAGTGGTTATAATTGAAAATAACGCCGACGGCGTCGTAAGTATTGCTGCAGCATTGCAATGCATTGCATTGCGTTAAATAGTACTACACTGTACTGTATTGTATTGTTTTGTTTTGCATTTATTGCAATGCGCTGCATTTTGTTGCATTGCGTTGCATTGCATTGCATTGCATTGAGTTGTGTCGTGTTGTGTTGTGCTATGTTGTGATGTATTGTACATTTATTATATTATTTCCCCGAAATTAAAAAAAACGACCCACTTTGGTTATAAACGTAAACAAATACTTCGGAGGGAGCCTATAGATAGAGGATATTACACGGTGGCGAGAAGATATGAATTTTATGTTCGAGTGGCAAACACAATAATGTGTTTGCCACGAGAACATAAAATTCATATCTACGAGCCAACGTGTAATGTTCTTTTTATTATATGGAGACAAAATATCTGAAATTGCCCATTTTTATTCTCTTGTCGTCGCAAGTGTCGAGAAATTCTTTGAAACCTTCAAATCGTACAAGGTCTTCTTTTTTGTGTTTTCGTTGTCGAAGCTTTCGGAAAACTCTTTCACTTGTTCATCGTTTAGTAAAACAAACCTGCTTGCCACCGCCATAATTCTAAACAACACTGAGGCAACGACGCATTCAGTTCATTCAACAAAGTAGAAAAGGCGGGAATCGTGACGTCATTGAACGATATGACACTCAAAAGCGTGACATACGGAAAATACGCCACTCGGGTCCCGGATGGAGTGGCGTATGGAATCTACTAGTGGTTTAGTTCCCAGTAAAACACTCTCCTCCATATAATAAAAAGCCTTACGGCCGTTTACACAGCAGTTTTTATTTGATATGTAACCTCACATATCTATGAAATGTATCCGACAATTACAAAATAACAGCAACGAAAGGTCAAAAGGAAGAAGCGTGATCCCTTGATCAGCGCCAAGTAAAAATTATGTACAGAATAGAGGGTAGTGATTGTAAGAGAGGGGTATTCGCTTTAAGGTTGTTTTATATTTCAGAAGAATTAAAAGAAGATACAAATTCTGCTAAATTGCTTAATGGACAAGGGAATACTGTTCCAAATATTAATAATTTTATTCTGCGTTGAATGGATGCTATAATTTCTAGCTATAAGAAGTTTTGTGCAGCTTCCTGGAACATTTGGTATTATGTAACCGTGAAAATAGGATGGCAATGCATTATCGTCAAGGCTGAAGCTGAAAGAAGCAATCAACATATCATTTATTTGCTGTTTGTTCAAAATAAGTATTTTCTAAAAGTGGGAGAGCTGGTGAATTATAAGAACAGGTAATAATTCTTAAAATTCTCTTTTGAAAGTTTAATATTTTTAATGGTCTTGTATCATAGTTATTGGCTTAAACTCTATTACCGTGGTGCAGACATGGATATATTATCTGTAGTATAATCCTTTCAGTAGTTTCAGTAGTGGCGAATTTTAGTTAGTATTCGTGAAATGCTTTTTAACCCTCGGGCGTAAAAGGGTGGGGGGAACTGGTGAATGCAACCCCCCATATGGTTTTCCTTGAATTTTCCAAGACGATGTTTCATCAGCACCTGCCGTTTCAGCATCTGTATGCATATCCCTTACACACATTTTGACATAAGTTTGGTGAGAAACGGTTGCTATGGTTACGAGATATGACGTCATAAGTAACAGGTGGTCACGCCATGAGTGTTTTTCACCTATTTAGCTGCAAAAGCTCAAAGTGTTGACAAAACGAAGCACAGTGTTAGTATTAATGATATCACCTTCTACATGTCTAGCATCAAAGATTTTGAATTTGCGCCGTTTTTTGGCAATTTTAATTTGAGCTAAAATCCAAGATGGCGGTAAGGTTGGCCGCCACCTTAGTTGGCTTCACAGGCCCCCAGCTGCGCCACAGCTCATAATGTGTAGGCCATCTTGTAGAACACACCCTATGCTTTCTACTAAAGGTAAAACCTTTTCTGAATATGGTAACACAGCAAAAACCCAAGGAGGGGTATCATCCACCCCTACCCCCTCTCCCTTGGCTGGTACGTCCGAGGGTTAACTGAAGATTAAGCTGATTTTTTAATGGTTCCTTTGAGATTTAAATGAACTAATAATTATGTTCACTCCAGCGCATCGATTAAGTACAAATGGTTCACGATAGTCGGCAAAAATATAGCATGAAAGCTGTCGACGCAACTAAAACAACTTTTGAAAGAGCGGTTCTTGCCACGATGAGGTAAACATATAGATTGCAGGTACAAGACAAAAGCTTGACCACAAGGCTTATGGTATCCCCCCACCACTCAAAACTAGATTTGTTCAGCGTCTGTTATACAACTAATATTATTATTATTTCTTTTTAAAATTTTGCAATACACCTTGACATCGTGCTGGGGCAGCACTACGTATCGTATTCCTACGCAGGGAAAAAATTGACGGAAATTTACCAATTTCATGAGCGACCGTTCCCTTGTACCAGCATCCGGAAGCAAGGTTTATAGATTGAGGTTGATAGTGTGATTTCATCCTTCCCACCCATGATGAACATCTGAGGAATAAAATAGAATGACTCAACTTGATTAGATCCTAGCGCCGGTCCTAGAATTGCGTAATGAGATTAAAAAAAGTTTGAAAAGCGCGGAGGAAATCCTAGCGTGTTACCACCAAAGTGAAAGCTACTGAGTGGTGTTTTGGGGTGGCAGTGTCCGTTTTCTTTGTTTTGTGAACTTTCAACGTTCCATATTAAATAGGACAAAGGACTTTTTCGAAAGTCTATTTGTCGCCTGAAACGATTTTGGATCGAGAACACTCTTCGGGTACTATAACTCTTGGTTGACGAGCACTCTTCCCTTAGACAATGCAATTTGTTAAGTCCGTGCTATGAATTATTGTGACTTGTCAAAAGTGAAAGCAACTGATATTTGATGGTCAGGAAAAAATGTTAACCACTCTAAGACATTTTAAGATTGGAAGAGGAAGCTTCACGTGTGTGTTGTAGAGACAGTACACCGCCCTTCAAGAACCAGAAAATTTGAGTACCCGTTGCGTCCAGCGCCATAATGCCAACTTTGAAGTGAGCAACATCATAAGAAAACAACAAACTTTTACAGCCAATTAATGACATGCACGATAAAAATGACAAAGACAGGTGCTGAACTACTGTTTTGCTAATTAGTTCTGTTTACCTTTCTGACGGATTCCTTGTTGTCAGTGTTATGGCTGTATTGAATTTTAAGTTGTTTGGTATCAAAAAACGACTTAATGAGTTTTCAACATTGCATATGAACGAGCCATTGCATATGACAGTAGTAGTTCTGTTACCAAAGTAATCTCGATTGTTCTTACCCAGAACCAAATTTGAAGTAGGCGTAATATTTTTCATGTGTTCTTTTCTTGAAGCGTATACACGTTTTTGTGGTCCATTCTTCCATCCCTGCTCTTATGGCTTCCATTGCTCTGGAGTTGCTAGCTAACACACAAATGGTATGCCATTATCATAAGCAACTATAAATAAAACATAATCCCTACATCGAGTTTCTTGACTAGGTTCTGCAGGGGAAAAGAACATAATTAAATTTCAAACGTAAGGTGAGACGTATTCCATTAGTGAAAAGTATAAATATAAATCGAAACATGATTGCTTCGAATTTTTCTTTGCGATTTTTTTTTAATTGCCAATGGTCGTAAGCACGTTCCAAGTTAGACTGTGGCTCAAGTAAATTGTCTTTTTTGTAAACCATCTATATTGATTGACAAAGTATTTGCATGTATTTTCTCTCATGCGTCATTTGTAACTGACGCAAGGGAGGGGAATATAATTCCGTGTTTGCTACTGTTATTAGCGATGGCCTCAGCCCCGCTCTCCCCTATCACAATCAAAGCCGCCACCAGATTTTGAACATACTCAACTATTATTGTTAATAAACCAGCCAACACTTGGTTGCATGTCTGAGACAAAGATTTCTTTGCTCAAAGTCCGAAGAGTGTTTATTCTTGTGTGTCAATAACAAGACGTCATCAGAAATCCGCATGTACTAAATCCATTTTGAAGCTTGTAACAGGAGAGGATATCTCTTGCTTGTAACTAATCTAAGTTTCAGGGGCAGATTTTAATTCAAATTTCGTTATTATATTCTCTAAATCTCCTTTAAGTAATTATGGAGAACGTACCAAGGTCTGGTTGGATGTCATAGATCACCACCCCATTCGGCCACAGATGCGATCTCGCTGAACCCCTTTTCAGGGAATTAGGTTTATCGACATCCAGCCCCAATTCGGCACTTCTGCGCTCCTCTGGTGTAAGAAGCATGTCTCCCTCAAATAGGCTAGGGTCACGGATGCCTCGATTCTCTGTTAATAAAGACGTATGCATGGTTAGGCTCTTCCTTAAGAGTTGTGAAGTCGCTTGAGTGAAAGCGGTCTCTTACGACCAAAAAAGGCCGCTCTGAGTAGGATTAGGAGAAAACATCAATTGAAGTTGTTGTTTCTTTGGTTGAAAGAACGTCTCGCCACATTACTCAAAGGATTGGTTTGTCGATCAGTTGCCTTTTAATTATGATTCTAGAACTTTTGTTTTTCACTCATCCAGGGTCTTAACTTTCACTCCATCTCTAATTAAAAGCTACGTGTAGTGCGTTACAGGCATTTTAGGTCTGGTGTGCCTAACCTGCATTATTAGTTAGTGACTGTGGAGTGCATTGGGAGTGAAATGGTGACCGTTAGGAAAGAAATGACTGTCGCACGTCAAGTAAATACCCGCTGCTGAGGGTACTTGCAGACCCCTTTAATGAGAACTTCAACAGAGGTGTTCCTCAAAAAGAGTTTCGATGTCCCAAAAAATGGTGATTGTTACAGTGAAAGATGGCCAAGGCTTACCATCAGGATTGTGTGGCGCACTGGACACTGCTGTAGCCAACAGAAGAACAGCAAGCCACTTCATGTTGCTTTCCCTGCAAATGAAAACAAAACAAACGTAGCTCACTTCTACAGCAATGATGTGCTTGAGAGTTTGTCTTCAATTTATTGCAAAACAGTGCAGCAAATCCCTTAGACACATTTTGACACAAGTTTGGTGAGAAGTGGTTGCTATGGGTACGAGGTATGACGTCATAAGTAGAAGGTGGTCAGGCCATTCTTGGGTAAAAATGTGTTTTTCACGTTTCTAGTTGAAAAAAGCGAGAATTGTTCACAAAAAGCAGCAAAGTGTTTTATTGTGTCATATTTTACATGTCTAGCATAAAAAAATTTCAATTTCGGCCGTTTTTTTGATAATGTCTAATTTTGGATATAGTCCAAGATGGCGACCATATTGGCCAGCAGCTTGGTTGAAGTCACAGGCCACAGCAGCCGGAACACATAATGTAACCTCATCTTGATGAGCACATTAAAGACATTTTTGTTTTACCAAAGGCAAAATCTTTCCGAAATACTGTAACACAGAAAAAGAGCCATGGGAGGGGTTCTATCCCCCCCCCCCCCCCTTGTTGTACGTCCGAAGGTTAAGTCCAACCCATTAACCACTACACCACGGCGCAACGATTATATATAAACTAGAAATACGTGACTCGCAGAACCTCGCGAAGCTCGGGCACGGGTGCACCACAAAATTGATTGAGGGGGGTCGGGAGAGGATAGAATTTCGGTTTAACTGGAGGTGTGGATGGGTGGCCACAATGGTCCCGATTTGTGAGTTAAGATCAACATTGTGGTTCCCAGTCGTTTCCATGTAACTTGCATCCAATCCTCTGTCATGTATAGCCCCCCCCCCCCCCCCCCACTTCTCTTCATTCTGACATAAGGTGAATTGCTCTTTAGAGAGGATGTATATAGTATTGCTGTGGACCTGTTGTCAGGGCCAATGTGTGGTGTTTCTGTTTATTTTGGTTGGGTGAGAGTATAGGTTTATCAGAAAGGCAGTTGAAATTCCAACCTGGAACTTGTTATCTCCAACATTTACCTAGCCATTTCCCTTAGATTCTGTTGTACAGCTTTTGTTCTATTTACTGGGTATTGACAAGTGTCAATAGCTAACACAATTCATTATTTCCCTTGAATGGTTGAGATACTGTAGCAGGAGTCTACTACTGCTGAAGAGTGATGCGGTGTATTAAAAAAAATTATCCATTTTTACCCAAAAATTGAAAAAAGAATAATACAGAATAATGGCAAGCAAAGCACAGAGTTTCACATTGATGTGGTAGCATGTTTATTCATTCCCCCCAACACACTATAAAAATTGGATTAGATAATTTCACAATAAAATAATAAGTTAACCCTTGAATCCCCAGTTACCAGCATCTCCCTACTATAGCAATGCTTTAATTAGGTCATCAGAATTAAGGAATTGATCACCAAACATGAACAGCGTTAATTTCAGTAGAAAGAAGTTCTCTGCACTAGTACTACAAGAAATGTATAAAGACCAGTAAGGAGAATTTGCAGGCTTACATTGGGGCTTAGGGAGGTCAGTTGGTATGGAAAGCAAGAGTAGCTAATTAAGGGAAAGGGTGAATGTAGATTATAGCATGTGAAACCTTCAGAAGTAAGTAAACTTTCACATAGACAAATCATGCTGAAGGTGATTAGGATCTCAATTCCCCTGATTTTGGTGCTTGCTTGTGCACTGCGAGGAGACCTGTGATGCTGGTCACTGTATGTAGCATGAAATTATTGTCAATAATTAATGTTAAGCAGTGATTTTTGTTTCACATCAAATACATGCATGTATGTACCTATACCCGCTACACATTTTAAAGTGGTAATTGCTAGGCAGAGCAGTACTTGTAAGTGCATTTCCAAACCAAATTGTGAACAGAAATTGTCCTTTCTGATCCATCTGAATATTATTTTTAAACTATTAATAGGGTCAATATCCATAACGGAAAACATAAACTTTTATAAATTCTTACTGATCCAATATGAATTATTTCTTTCAAATATTTTTCGGGAACGTCCTAAACTTAGAATTTAAATTCTCTTTACTGCTCATACACAAATATGCAAATTGTTGTGGGAACTGAAACCTATTTCGTGAAATAATTTCATTTCTCTTGTGTAATCTGTAATTTTGATCATACTTGGAAAAGTAATTACATGTTGATAATAATTACTAGTACATCAAGAGTAAAGATAATGGTAGAGAGAGGAAATAATTTTGAGCCAACCTGTTCAGTCACCGTCCGTTGGAAAGGTAAATTTCTAGCAAAAGTATTTTGATTATCGTGCATTTTTTGTCGCCTCTCGTTGGCTTCTATAACAAAATCCTTTTGTCGAAGCAGTTCTAGTCGGTGTCGCCGGTCCTGATCGGTTTCAGCACACATTTTCTCGAAGAGTTTGTAGCCGCTGAGTTCATTGTCATTATTCAACTGGTGTGACTGAGTTATAATTTCGAAGACCTTGTATCGATTCTGGCGTTGTTGGGGAATCTCGTTTTGTGGCAGCGCTGTGCTATCAAGCTAAATTTAAGCTACGTTGTGTATGTTCCAAGATTTCTCGCCTGTAATATTCCAGTCTCCTGTTTGTGTCCTGCTGACGGCTTTAGTCTTGCTAGGCTATTACCGGTAAACGATGTTCTCCTACCCGTGCTTTCTTGTCGTCGACTCTTTCGCCTTCGTTGCTCGCGCTGAATTTCAAGTCGGCGTTCACGCTCAGTTTCAGTTGTAAATCTACCCCGGAATGGATTTTGAGCCACTTGTTAAACCAGGGGTTGCTGTCTAATTACTTGTTCACAGACGATGAATAAAAATATCAGCACGTAAATGTACGTAGCGCAGCAGGCAAGAAATGAAGAAACACGCCGAAGAAACATGAGAGTGCGCAACTGCCAGCGGTCGCGATTTGGTTTTGTTGCTAGGAAACTGTGCGGACACCATCGAAATATATACGGGCAGATCGAGATTTGACCGCCCTTAGCAATCCTCGCGCGATCCCCACGCGACAAATTTATAAACCTCGCTTCGCGAGGAAAAAGGCTATATAATTTTCATTGCCCCAGCGAAGTTAAGGCAGAAGGCCACGAACTGAAAGCAGAAGAAGGTTATGTCAACAGTGTTGCTTGAATTTATTTTCTAATTTGGAGTTAAACAATTTATATACTTAAGAAACAAACGTGATATAATTTCCATCGAACAGTAGCTAGTAGTCTCCAGTTCGCCCTGCGATGAAAGAACTTTCCTGACAGTAGTGCACAATTCTCAGTAATAAGTTAACGAAAGGTGGGTACGCGAAGTGATCTAAAAGGTGTGACCTTGCCACTGTTATTACGTAAGTTTTTCGTTCCCAGAACCTTTAATTTCCGAGACCAAAGCTCATGGCACAGTTTAAAATTAACAAAATTTTGGAGAGCTGATCATAACATGTTGAATTTTGAATTTTTTGCTATTCAACATGTTAACCCTTTAGACCCTGATACCCACACTGTTCTCCATGCATCAACTATATATGGTACTGATGAGAAGAATTTGTTTACAGTCAATACCTTTTCTTCTTGGAGATCATTTTCTTTATTCGCATGACCTTTATGCTTGATTGAGCAGTGTTATATTAAGGAGAATTTAGGTGCTGGTCACTCATTGGGTTAAAGGTTTAAACAGCAACAGAAAATACCAAGCAATTTATCGTTGTGCCAGCAAGTCACAACATCGTTTCACGTTTGTTGAGAAACAAATGTTGAACGATTTCGAGCTCCGTATCTCATCCCTTTCTGGAAGTGGAGAAGAGGAAGGCGAAAAAATTAAGAGACACAGAAATTCCTTCTTGAAGTATAATGGCAATTATTTAACTTCGCAGGTCGTTACATTTGTTGTCTTTTAACGCAAACATTGTACTCACTCCAGTAATTCTAATGTGAACTAAACGAAAACCTTGAAAGGGCCTTTTGTGTCTAACCACAGGCAAATTCCATAGCATTTGACTTGCGCAATCCGTACGCAGAGCTTCTACATCACGAAGGAAACGTAAAGCCGGGGTAAATTTACCCTCTTCCATTATAAAAGGCAACTCGCTTTAGGAAGGCAGGGTACACGGGGCGACCCTAAAACGCGGAATGGCGGAATGACGGAACGGTGGAAAATCACCCTAAATCCTAAAACGCGGAACGGCGGAAAATCACCCCATATCCTAAAACGCGGAACGGCGGAAAATCACCCTAAATCCTAAAACGCGGAACGGCGGAAAATCGTCCCATATCCTAAAACGCGGAACGGCGGAAAATCACCATAAATCTTAAAACGTGGAACGTTAAAAATTGGAGGAAGCTAATAAATCCCTGAAAGTAACGAAAGTAACGATGCCCCCGATAGTAGCGACCCATTCAATACTTATCATCGACAGATAGATGGAAAATTGGGTTGGACCCAAAGGATATAGACGGCAATGGCGTGATGTAAAGACATTGATAAACAAAAATTCACGGTTTTTAAGTACTGGCATTATTTTCATTATGTTGTCTGAAAAGTTGACAGTTTTTGACCCCTTTAAATAACGATCCCCTAGTAAAGCAGAGTATATATCGTATAAATTGCATTCCGCAGTCATAATTATGCCATTGCTTTTACACCAAGTGATACAGTGATACAAGACACGAAATACAATTTGATCGCACTGTCAACGACGCAACAGAACTGACAGCTAGCCAGTCACTTTCCGGTAAGGTAAATACCTTTTTATCTCGGATAACTGGCTCTGTTTTGGGATCGATCTGAGTAGGTTTTAATTACTTTTTGTCATAAATCACGTTAAATTTGAGTGGTCACTTTAATTTGCACATTGCACATTGTGGATGATACAATGTTTCTTGCCAATAGTTGCTTTTAGCTGCCGAAAAGCGCATTTTTTTTGTCAGGCAACAAAACAAAGGTACAAATTTGAGAACTGATGTCCGGTGACGAGATTGCAATGCTGGACTCACACATACATACACATAACCTGCTTATACACGGTCCTGTGAAGACCCACCCTCAAGAAATAGAACATAACGCATTCTATAATACTATATCTCGTGCATGATATTGTTATTTTTCTAGGTTATCTTCGTCATCTTAATATTTGGGTAAATATATTTTGATTTATTTGCCTTAAAAGGGGGGTTCACTTTAGTTTAAATTGCTAAAGAGGGGATCACTTTAGTTTATTTGCAGAAAGCAATTTCCTTTAGTTCTTTTTCAATTTTAATTATTTTTATCATATTTTAGTAAACCGTCTTGTGACAGTATTTTAAAACGAAGAGAACTGGCTTTTTGGGGCCAAATCGACTCTCTTAGTCTTGTAGTATACCACTCTAGGGTGGCGAATGGTAAATTCCATGACTCATCCAATGTCTGGCAAAACGTTTTCAACTCCAACGAAACGGAAAGAAACACACTAAAACAAGACATAGCGACCCATTAAAAACACTTCCGAGATTTGGATATCGTATAACAATTTTTTGATACCCGTTCTTACAGTACTATTCAGCACCCCTTATTGTATTCTCAGTTCTATTAGCTTATCGGTATAGGGAGTGTCGATAACAAAGGCAATCCTGTTAGATTTTTATTCATTTTTTCCAAACGAAATAGTTAAAGTATAGTTTTGTTACTTTTTAGCCCATCGTTCGATTCAATCACTCGATTTTTTCCTTTCATATTAATTGAATTTCCAAAATTAATCCATTGCTTTTTTAGGCTTAGGTTACGAAACACAAAGCACAGCATATATGGACAGTTGCTATTACCTGTAATAGTAATTCCTGTTAAAGTTCGTGTTACGTTAATATTAGCTCAGTGTGAATTTTATGACTTTTTAAATGTTTTTTTATGATTTATTATTGTAATTTGGACTTTGTTTAAGTAGACAAAGTTAGTCACGGCTAATGAAACTGTATAAAAATATGAAAATATATTTCTGATTTTAGTATAAGTATTTAGCATTTTAGTATAAGAATAACATATCTTGATTAATGAATCGACTGATAAACGATTGAGTGACTACAGAAAAAAAACAGAAAAAACAGTCCAAATTATCGTTTTCATTAATTTATTTTTGTCTCTGTGACTTTGAAAATTAAAAGAGAATCACGAAGAGAAGTGCAAGATCTGCAGATGTCTTCTGTTGTGTTTTACGGTAGTAAACTGTTGAAGGCGGCGGTGAGGTATAGGAATATGAAGCTAGTTACAATTCGGGCTGTCCAGGTGAGGGGTCGCGGGACACCTTGCAGTTGAACATTAGCGCCATTTGGCTAAGCGTGACTGTCTTTTCGTCACAACGAATCACGTGAATCAGTGCCATCTATTTTTGTTTTCCGCGTTTTAGGATTATGGGGGATTTTCCGCCGTTCTGCGTTTTAGGATATGGGGTGATTTTCCGCCGTTCCGCGTTTTAGGATTTCGGGTGATTTTCCGCCGTTCCGCGTTTTAGGATTTAGGGTGATTTTCCACCGTTCCGCGTTTTAGGATATGGGGCGATTTTCCGCCATTCCGCGTTTTAGGATTTAGGGTGATTTTCCGTCATTCCGCCATTCCGCCATTCCACCATTCCGCGTTTTAGGGTCGCCCGGGTACACGGGATCACAACTCAGCTGCCATAACTTGACAGTAACTTTTAATGTTAATTAACTTGCCTTCCAAAGGAATTATTGGTCTTTTTATTGACTTGAGATGGATTTAAAGCTGTATTTTAACTTAAATGTTCTCACCTTTTATTTTAACTTTACAGCTTGCTTTGATATATTCTTTTTGCACCATTCACGCTTGTAATAAGTTGCCAAATTTAAAGTTTACCCTCTTGGCAACAAATGGAACATCAATTAATTAAAAATCTATTTTGTTTTGCTAGCCAATTTTTTTGTCTAACAATTTTTTCTCTACGTACAAATAGCATTAACCACACTTCGCGTTTGATAATCTAATGTTGGAACTATAAGTTGCAAGTACCCTAACTGATGTAAGTAAAACAGGAGAAAAAAAAGCATTTGTTGATCTGGCCAAGTCATGATCATAAACAGAGTTTAGCTCCCTGGATAAACTTCCGCTATTAAATTATCTACCATCTTTGATGTAGACAATGTGACTCCGTGATCATAGATTAAGTTGTGATGAAGGAAGATGTGCACGAAAGGTAACTAAAAACATGAAACATTTCGCCTTTTTACTAAACTAGTTCGTTCCACGTATTTCACGATGTGCGTTTATAATACTGAGGAAACTGAAAAGTAGGAGGCGAAGGAGTCGTGAGACTGTGGCTAAGTTTACACTAGAGCGAAAGTATCCGGATTCGAAAATGTCTCCAGATTCACCGTATCACATCTTGCGTGGTCGTATTCGTGAAGAGTTTACATTACCGAGTATACGGATTTTTAACAGTCTGCACTACGAATCCGGAGATAGGTGACTGCTTCACAGAGCGAACGTAGACTTAAATGTGATCAATATCGTTCAGATTCTGACTGAAAGTGTGAATTAGACAAAGTAGAGGGAATCTTCTTTTGCTCATATCAGCTTCCATTGAAAACAAAAAAACAAAGGTAGGAATAAGATTAAGAAACACGAACAAAGTGACATTCGTTACCCAGTCGGCGATCCAGTTCGTCAACCAACACACTAATATAGTCCAAATCAGTTTCTGTCGTAACTATAAGTTCTTATATCAGGAAAACGTGCTAATAGAATGTACGATATCAAGACGCGAAGGCCGTAAAAGCCGTAGATAGTCTTCGGATTCACTGAAGAACACGTTTACATAACAAAAGGTTCCGGATTTGAAAGTATTCGGATTCAAAGTACGGCACTTTTTCCATTGTATTCAAAGTATTCGCGGATTCTTGATGAATTCGGTGATTTTTGGCAACGGATTCGTCCCTTTGTGTGTAAACGTAATAACGAATCCGGTGCCTAAAATCACAGGATTCATCACAAATCCGATGACTTTTGCTCAAGTATAAACTTAGCCTGTCACTTCTTCTTGTGAAATTTTATCGAAAAGATTTTGCAGTGGAAGCTGTTTTACTTACGTTTTGCGTTTTCAAACACTATATCTACTTGAATAAATTCAGATAAAACCTTGAAAGGGCCTTCTAGGACATAAATGCAAGATATGACCCAAATCATCAGTCGACGCCCTCGATCAGTGTTTCAATATCACAAAGGAAACGTAAAGCAAAATTTAGTACGAACGGTAGCCCACAGCTCTTTGGAGGATGAAGTTTTTTCGGTAGGCAAGGTACGCGGGATCACAACTCAGCCGACAATTAGTTACTTATCAAAAACGCGTCGTCCTGAACCAGTTGCCTTTCAAAGCGAATACGTTCTCTTCCCATTGTCTTAAGGTGAAACTCTTCTCAACATTTGTCTTTGCTTACATCTTGCTCGAATATATTGAGTCTGTACCAATTGCATATGAACGTGTTACAACTTCTACTTAAATAGTTCGTTCATCGTACCTCTTTGCTAACGAGACTAAAGCTAGTCTGACACAGTTCAAAATCAACAAATTTTGCGAGCGCTAATGAGCAAATGTTAAACAGTTTACTGATGATCTTGCTGAATTTTTAAATAGGCTATTTAACATGTTAAAAGGAAAAAAGAAAACATCAAGTGAATTATCGTTGCGCCAACTAATCAAAACATCATTTAGCGCTTGCTGAACAACAAATGTTGATTGAGAAGGACGATTTTGAAATCCGCATGTCACTCCTTTTAGATCAGAATGCGGAGAAGTGGGAGGCGAAAATGGTAGAAGACACAGAAAGTCTTCTGGAAGAGAATTTGGCATCGCAGGTTGTGACACTTATTTTAATTTTCATGCAAACATTGTACCCACTCCAGTAATTCTATGGTGAACTAAGACTTTGGAAGAGCCTTTTGGGTCTAAGAACAGTTAATAACGTCGCATGTGACTTCTGCACTCTTGCAAGCAAAGCTTCTTTATCATGACGAAGGTGTACAGCGTAGTTTAACCTCTCCCAACACGAAAGGCAGCTCTGCCTTTCAAAGGATCAACTTGCTTTGGGGATCAGGCAAGTTATGCGGGATCAAAACTCAGCTTTCATTCACTACCCCCGTTACTTTAATTGTCAAATCACTTACCTTTCCAAGAAAATACTTGCTCTCTTTATTGACTTGAGATGAATCGAAAACTGCTTTACAACTTCCAACTTTTCTCGGCTTTTATCTTAACTTTACAGCTTGGTCAGATGTAATGCGTTTGCACCATTCACGCTTGTAATAGGCTAACAAAATTGTAAATTATATATTCTTAGCAACAAATGGAACCTCTATTAATTAAGAAATGCATTTTCTTTTGCTAGGCAATATTTTTCTAACAATTTTTCTTTACGTGCAAATAGCTTTAACCACCCTTCGCGTTTGACAATCCAATGTGAGAACTATAAGTTGTAATTAACCTAACTGATCTAAGTAAAACAAGAAAATAGTTTGTTAATCTGTTCCAGTCATAAGCAGAGTATAGCCTCCGTTTTACACATACACTGTTTAATTATTGTTTTTGCTCTACCCGCCTAGATTAGCCTTTGCTATTTGCGGGTAGAGCAGTTTGTATGTAAATTTCGTTAAATTTTGTTGAATAAACTTGAAACTTCAACTTGAACTTAAACCTATATTTGTCTACCATATTTTTATGTAGACAATGTGGCTCCGTGATCGTAGATTGAGTTGTGATGAAAAAAAAAACCTGAAGACGAATTCTGAACATTTTCTTGTCACACTTTCATCAATCACTGTGGAAGCAAAACCTTTGGCGAATGTATATCTTATAGACCAATTTTTGTACTACTGTCAACAGTTTTCTTGTCGCATTCTAATGAGAAAGACGATGGGTAAAGTATGACATGTTAGAGCATGATATTTGCTTGACGGTAGATAATTTCTAATTAACAATTATTTCACGAGCGCGCGTTGGATATGAGATGATAACAAAAAAACGAAACGCGTATACTTATAGCGCGAAGTTGGTTATAATTACTTCATATCTAACAAGCAGCAGTTGAATAATACATGTACATGTAGCTTTAATAAATTTTGAACATAGGTGTTCGTTCCTGAATTTGTTGACCATATTGTGAGACAGAAGTTTTGCTCGCCGCGAGAGCGTTTGAACGCCCACTTGACAAGCTTAAGCCATCTAACTCCTTGTAAGGCCAAACGCAGGGTAATTCGCTGATAGCCTGTGTGCGGTTAACCAACCAGAACGTCAGAAATCCAATATAAACCGAGATTGAGAATTTTACAAAAAGAGAAACATTGCTAAAAAATAATAACAAAACCGAACTCCCCCCCCCCCCCCCAAAAAAAAGGGTAAAACAACCTAGAGTTTTCATTGCCCAAGAAAAAGTAGGAGACAAGGCTATTAACCCGCCAACGTCAAATGAAAGTCATACCCCCACCGTGGTAAAAATTTTTAATAAACGGCGGAAATTGAAAAATTATCAGGCTAGACATGTAAAATGTGTTCTAATTATAGTCGAGCCAGGTGAAGCGTACTCCCATAGAATGAAAATTTGAATTGATTATTACAATATCAATTTCATTATTCGTTTCATTTTGATTGCTTTATTCTTGTGACAGGCGCGTTGGAATTTGACAGGTTTCCCGATTTGCATAAGCCGCTCCCAACGGATTCTCGCATTGATTAATTTTTACTTCTGCTTTGCTAACGCAATCATTTCCTTTCAGCCCTATCGAAATGCTTAAAGTTTTTTTTTCCGTGTTCTGATTTGTTTCAGAAAGCTGGTAGTGGAGATAAAAGAAGAGACAAAATTTAAAATCAGATGACCGTTGAAATACATTTCGGGAATACCTGTCAAATTCCCACGTGCCTCAACAGGGGCATTCGTACAATCAATATTCGGCTAAAGAATTTATTTTCATTTTGAATATTTCGTTCTTCGTTTGAAAAGTGGATAATTGAATCGAATAATGAAATCAAGTATAATTCTTGATTATATTTAACTTCGCAGGTCGTTACATTTGTTGTCTTTTCACGCAAACATTGTACCCACTCCAGTAATTCTAATGCGAACTAAACGAAAACCTTGAAAGGGCCTTTTGTGTCTAACCACAGGCAAATTCCATAGCATTTGACTTGCGCAATCCGTACGCAGAGCTTCTACATCACGAAGGAAACGTAAAGCCGGGGTAAATTTACCCTCTTCCATTATAAAAGGCAACTCGCTTTCGGAAGGCAGGGTACACGGGATCACAACTCAGCTGCCATAACTTGACAGTAACTTTTAATGTTAATTAACTTGCCTTCCAAAGGAATTATTGGTCTTTTTATTGACTTGAGATGGATTTAAAGCTGTATTTTAACTTAAATGTTCTCACCTTTTATTTTAACTTTACAGCTTGCTTAGATATATTCTTTTTGCACCATTCACGCTTGTAATAAGTTGCCAAATTTAAAGTTTACCCTCTTGGCAACAAATGGAACATCAATTAATTAAAAATCTATTTTGTTTTGCTAGCCAATTTTTTTGTCTAACAATTTTTTCTCTACGTACAAATAGCATTAACCACACTTCGTGTTTGATAATCTAATGTTGGAACTATAAGTTGCAAGTACCCTAACTGATGTAAGTAAAACAGGAGAAAAAAAAGCATTTGTTGATCTGGCCAAGTCATGATCATAAACAGAGTTTAGCTCCCTGGATAAACTTCCGCTATTAAATTATCTACCATCTTTGATGTAGACAATGTGACTCCGTGATCATAGATTAAGTTGTGATGAAGGAAGATGTGCACGAAAGGTAACTAAAAACATGAAACATTTCGCCTTTTTACTAAACTAGTTCGTTCCACGTATTTCACGATGTGCGTTTATAATACTGAGGAAACTGAAAAGTAGGAGGCGAAGGAGTCGTGAGACTGTGGCTAAGTTTACACTAGAGCGAAAGTATCCGGATTCGAAAATGTCTCCAGATTCACCGTATCACATCTTGCGTGGTCGTATTCGTGAAGCGTTTACATTACCGAGTATACGGATTTTTAACAGTCTACACTACGAATCCGGAGATAGGTGACTGCTTCACAGAGCGAACGTAGACTTAAATGTGATCAATATTGTTCAGATTCTGACTGAAAGTGTGAATTAGACAAAGTAGAGGGAATCTTCTTTTGCTCATATCAGCTTCCATTGAAAACAAGAAACAAAGGTAGGAATAAGATTAAGAAACACGAACAAAGTGACATTCGTTACCCAGTCGGCGATCCAGTTCGTCAACCAACATACTAATATAGTCCAAATCAGTTTCTGTGGTAACTATAAGTTCTTATATCAGGAAAACGTGCTAATAGAATGTACGATATCAAGACGTGAAGGCCGTAAAAGCCGTAGATAGTCTTCGGATTCACTGAAGAACACGTTTACATAACAAAAGGTTCCGGATTTGAAAGTATTCGGATTCAAAGTACGGCACTTTTTCCATTGTATTCAAAGTATTCGCGGATTCTTGATGAATTCGGTGATTTTTGGCAACGGATTCGTCCCTTTGTGTGTAAACGTAATAACGAATCCGGTGCCTAAAATCACAGGATTCATCACAAATCCGATGACTTTTGCTCAAGTATAAACTTAGCCTGTCACTTCTTCTTGTGAAATTTTATCGAAAAGATTTTGCAGTGGAAGCTGTTTTACTTACGTTTTGCGTTTTCAAACACTATATCTACTTGAATAAATTCAGATAAAACCTTGAAAGGGCCTTCTAGGACATAAATGCAAGATATGACCCAAATCATCAGTCGACGCCCTCGATCAGTGTTTCAATATCACAAAGGAAACGTAAAGCAAAATTTAGTACGAACGGTAGCCCACAGCTCTTTGGAGGATGAAGTTTTTTCGGTAGGCAAGGTACGCGGGATCACAACTCAGCCGACAATTAGTTACTTATCAAAAACACGTCGTCCTGAACCAGTTCCCTTTCAAAGCGAATACGTTCTCTTCCCATTGTCTTAAGGCGAAACTCTTCTTAACATTTGTCTTTGCTTACATCGTGCTCGAATATATTGAGTCTGTACCAATTGCATATGAACGTGTTACAACTTCTACTGAAATAGTTCGTTCCTCGTACCTCTTTGCTAACGAGACTAAAGCTAGTCTGACACAGTTCAAAATCAACAAATTTTGCGGGCGCTAATGAGCAAATGTTAAACAGTTTACTGATGATCTTGCTGAATTTTTAAATAGGCTATTTAACATGTTAAAAGGGAAAAGAAAATATCAAGTGAATTATCGTTGCGCCAACTAATCAAAACATCATTTAGTGCTTGCTGAACAACAAATGTTGATTGAGAAGGACGATTTTGAAATCCGCATGTCACTCCTTTTAGATCAGAATGCGGAGAAGTGGGAGGCGAAAATGGTAGAAGACACAGAAAGTCTTCTGGAAGAGAATTTGGCATCGCAGGTTGTGACACTTATTTTAATTTTCATGCAAACATTGTACCCACTCCAGTAATTCTATGGTGAACTAAGACTTTGGAAGAGCCTTTTGGGTCTAAGAACAATTAATAACGTCGCATGTGACTTCTGCACTCTTGCAAGCAAAGCTTCTTTATCATGACGAAGGTGTACAGCGTAGTTTAACCTCTCCCAACACGAAAGGCAGCTCTGCCTTTCAAAGGATCAACTTGTTATGGGGATCAGGCAAGTTATGCGGGATCAAAACTCAGCTTTCATTTACTACACCCGTTACTTTTATTGTCAAATCACTTACCTTTCCAAGAAAATACTTGCTCTCTTTATTGACTTGAGATGAATCGAAAACTGCTTTACAACTTCCAGCTTTCCTCAACTTTTATCTTAACTTTACAGCTTGGTCAGATGTAATGTGTTTGCACCATTCACGCTTGTAATAGGCTAACAAAATTGTAAATTATATATTCTTAGCAACAAATGGAACCTCTATTAATTAAGAAATGCATTTTCTTTTGCTAGGCAATACTTTTCTAACAATTTTTCTTTACGTGCAAATAGCTTTAACCACCCTTCGCGTTTGACAATCCAATGTGAGAACTATAAGTTGTAATTAACCTAACTGATCTAAGTAAAACAAGAAAATAGTTTGTTAATCTGTTCCAGTCATAAGCAGAGTATAGCCTCCGTTTTACACATACGCTGTTTAATTATTGTTTTTGCTCTACCCGCCTAGATTAGCCTTTGCTATTTGCGGGCAGAGCAGTTTGTATGTAAATTTCGTTAAATTTTGTTGAATAAACTTGAAACTTCAACTTCAACTTAAACCTATATTTGTCTACCATATTTTTATGTAAGCAATGTGGCTCCGTGATCGTAGATTGAGTTGTGATGAAAAAAAAACCTGAAGACGAATTCTGTACATTTTCTTGTCACACGTTCATCAATCACTGTGGAAGCAAAACCTTTGGCGAATGTATATCTTATAGACCAATTTTTGTACAACTGTCAACGGTTTTCTTGTCGCATTCTAATGAGAAAGATGATGGGTAAAGTATGACATGTTAGAGCATGATATTTGCTTGACGGTAGATAATTTCTAATTAACAATTATTTCACGAGCGCGCGTTGGATATGTGATGATAACAAAAAAACGAAACGCGTATACTTATAGCACGGAGTTGGTTATAATTACTTCATATCTAACAAGCGGCAGTTGAATAATACATGTACATGTAGCTTTAATAAATTTTGAACATAGGTGTTCGTTGCTGAATTTGTTGACCATATTGTGAGACAGAAGTTTTGCTCGCCGCGAGAGCGTTTGAACGCCCACTTGACAAGCTTAAGGCATCTAACTCCTTGTAAGACAAAACGCAGGGTAATTCGCGGATAGCCTGTGTGCGGTTAACCAACCAGAACGTCAGAAATCCAATATAAACCGAGATTGAGAATTTTACAAAGAGAAACATTGCTAAAAAATAATAACAAAACCGAACTCCCCCCCCCCCCCCAAAAAAAAGGGTAAAACAACCTAGAGTTTTCATTGCCCAAGAAAAAGTAGGAGACAAGGCTATTAACCCGCCAACGTCAAATGAAAGTCATACCCCCACCGTGGTAAAAATGTTTAATAAACGGCGGAAATTGAAAAATTCTCAAGCTAGACATGTAAAATGTGTTCTAATTATAGTCGAGCCAGGTGAAGCGTACTCCCATAGAATGAAAATTTGAATTGATTATTACAATATTAATTTCATTATTCGTTTCGTTTTGATTGGTTTGTTCTTGTGACAGGCGAGTTGGAATTTGACAGGTTTCCCGAGTTGCATAAGCCGCTCCCAACGGATTCTCGCATTGATTAATTTTTACTTCTGCTTTCCTAACGCAATCATTTCCATTCAGTCCTATCCTTGGTCTGATTTGTTTCAGAAAGCTGGTAGTGGAGATAAAAGAAGAGACAAAATTTAAAATCAGATGACCGATGAAATACATTTTGGGAATACCTGTCAAATTCCCACGTGCCTCAACAGGGGCATTCGTACAATGAATATTCGGCTAAAGAATTTATTTTCATTTTGAATATTTCGTTCTTCGTTTGAAAAGAGGATAATTGAATCGAATAATGAAATCAACATTGCAATAATCAATTTAAATTTTCATTCTATGAGGGTACGGTTCAGCTGTCTCGACTGTACACACTTTGCTGCTTTTTGTGAAAAAGGTAAAAAGACACACATTTATATCCAAAAATGACTTTACCACCTGCTAACTATGACGTCATATCTCGTAACCATCCTTGTATCAAAATGTGTATAAGAGATATTCCTACAGCTGCAGGTGCTAATGAAAAGTCGTCTTGCAATCGAAAAATTCCAGAAAAACCTAATGGGTCCGAGGGTTAAGTAAGCAGATCAAGGTTATGGCAACAGTGTTGCTTGAATTTGTTTTCAATTTGAAGTCAAATGAAATAAATACTGAGGAAAGAAACCTGATAGAATTCGTGTAGAACAGTAGCTAGTTCTCACTATTTGGCCCTTGAGTGGTGAAAGCGCTTTCCTGGCGGAACTGCACAGCTCTTACTAATAATTTAAGGAAAGATAGGTGCATGAAGTGATATAAAAGATGTGAACTTCTCACAATTAGAGACTAATTTTGTAAGCGCTGTTAAATTCTGTAAATGTTAGTCAGTTTACTGATTACAACATGTTGAGTTTTGACTAAATATATAGCCTATATATTCAACATGTTCACCCTCTTGACATGTTTTAACATGTTTTATTATTCAACTGCATTCAGTAGAGTACAAATAACACCCAAATCGAGTACAAATATCCCACGGTATTTGTACTCCAGAAGGCCGGTTTGACAAGGTGAACGACGAAAAAATGGCCGAAACGTTCCTTTTTTCCCGATGAAAACAATGAATGCTTATCAAATTTTGAGGTCAGTTTTAACAAAAACGAGTTCCTAGAGACAAGCAATAACCTGGACGACAGTGAAATTTCTTTATTTATTGAAGAAAATCGAAGCGTGAATACAACAAAAAAGACAAAAACGGACCTCAAGTCCGTTAAAGAAACAACGGTCTTTGAAGAAATTCCCGCCGAGGAACTTAACAATCTTTTATGTCATTTAATTTTCAAAGTCAGGAGACGGAACGCATCTTTTCTCAGGAGCTGTCGTCAACAAATGCACAGTTGTTGTCGGTCAGAAATCTCCACCGCAATCTCATCGAAAACAAAGCGTGGTTATTGATTCGCACGAAGATGTCTGAGCTTGAAGTGCGTTTGGATAGTTAATAAGTGCCTGTTTAACTTTGTTTGAGTTGACTTTCGAGTCCTGTTTGTTCTGTCGAGTTCTTTCTTTTCGTAGCTTTCCTCGGTGGCCAAGAACGTTGCTGTTAATCTAATTGTAATCCCGAAACTAAATCTGTTTTGCCTTATTCCATCTTTGTTTTCCTTGCAAATTTGAAATAAAATCACGACACTTTGATTGATTGACAGGTTTGACAAGTTTTCGTTTTTGACCAATCAGCAACTACCTCACATCAAGCGCCCGAAACCTGGCCCGGCTGGCCCGCTCAGCGCTGCTCAGAAGTTACGTTAGTTTGTCACGCAACTCACACAGTTTATAAGCGGACCACTTTTCCATTTTGCAGCTGTTGAATAATAAATCCCTATTAGACGGTTTAGTGTGTAGTATCGTGGGATATTTTTACTCGTCTCTTGCATTTTGTCTCGCCCTACGGGTCAGCCAAAATATCCCACGGTACTACGCACTAAACCGTCTAATAAGATATATTTGTCACGTTAACATGAGTCCATCATAAGTGCTAACCACTGCACCACCGCGCCCCCACTAAAATAAAACACGGTTAAAAACAAGCTACGATTTCCATTGCCATAGAGAAGTTAAGAGGGTAGGCCAAGAAGTAAGGAGAACAAGTTTATGGCAATAGTATTGCTTGAATTTTATTCTCTGACTTAAAGTTAAAAAAAAGAAATACTGAAGAAAGAAACATGACAGAGTTCGCGTCGGACAGTGGCTAGTATTAGCTAGTTGGCCCCTGTGCAGGGGAAGAGCTTTTCTGAGAGAATGCACAATTCTTGCCAAATTTTGCGAGCGCTGTTCTACAAATGTTAAACAATTTTACTGACTCAAAACATGTTAAATATTGACATAGGCAAACATGTTTTAAACATCAATGAACATCAACAATCGATCAACAATCAATCAACCAATTAATCAATCAATTAAGCAATCAAACAAGCAATCAAATAAGCAATCAATCAAGCAGGAAGTCACAACATCGTTTTACGTTTGCTGACTAACAAATGGTGAACATTTTTTACCTCTGTATGTCATCCTTTCCAGAAAGTGGCCAAAGGGGAGGCCAGAAAATTATGAGACACAGAAAGTCTTCTTGTAATTTAGGGGAAATTCTTTGGCATTACCCAAACATCGTGCCTACTCCAATACTTCTAAAGTGAACTAGAATGATAGATACTATTAGTGATACTAAACTATTACGCACTATTACACACCAATTCCATTATTTTCTTTTGTTCACTTTTGACTATTAGATACTAATTGTTAGATATTGTTTCACGGGTTAAGAAAAAACACTCTAGATGAAACCTTGAAAGGGCGTTTTGGGTCTAACCGCAAATAGTTACGCCGCATTTGACTTAGTACTCCAGCAAGAACAGCATCTATATCATGAACGAAAAGTAAAACGTAATTTATCCTCTTCCATTACTAAAGGCAACTAGAGGCAACTCACTTTGTCAAATCACTTACCTTTCCAAGGGAAAACTTGCTCTTTTTGACTTGAGATGGATTCAAAGCTATTCTTCAACTTCCAGCTTTTCTCAGCTTTATCTTAACTTTACTTCTTGCTAGGATACACTCGATCGAAAAAACGTTGTCATGTAAAAAGTATAAACCCTTGACGATGAGACCTAATGGATTCATGGGTAGATGTATAATAACATTTGCATATTCAAAATAAAACACTGTTCTCTTGCGACTGATGTTGATTACAGCGAGTTCCACGTGCTAATGGAACGGGTGCAAACCAATTTGAGCGTTACTACAGAAACATTCAGTGCGAAATTTGCAAACGTTTGCATCCGTTCACAAACTAAAACAATTTTTGCTGGAAAAGTATTCGAAAAGAAGGAAATACCGTGTTGTTGCAGTACTATGTTAAGTTGATTATGCTAATGCAGTTATTTTGTGCGAACACTTCCCAGAAAGCCCTTGGGTCTCACCTGATTAGGTTTATAGTTACGTTTCTTCAATCGAGTGTATATTACGTTAACGTTTGCACCATTCACGCTTGTAATAAGCTGCCAAAAGTTTAAACTTTATCTTTTTATCTTCTTAGCAACAAATGGAACCTGACCGTACATTGATAAATTAACAATTGGTTCATGTTTAGCGTGCGTACATCGAGTTATGGATGCACGCAGGAAGTTTGGAGAGCACGAGAGAAGCGTAAGAGTTGCAAAACGAATGCGCAGTTGATTCAAACCTTAATCACTAGTTACCATAAAAAAACACAAACGAGAAAAAAAAGAGAAAGAAAAAAAAGGAAGCTAAGAGTGATCGATCACATGACTGAAAGAAAAAGGCGCCAAAACCTTGCAAAGTGTTGCAGCGTTTCTTCGCAAAGCTGAACGAATCAATGAAACTTCTCCGAAGTGAACGCCCGAGAATAATTTTTTGAAAACGTCTTGCAATTATTGGCTTTAAAATGTGGTACAGGTTTGATGTTTGCTGAAAAATTGTTGTATTCATCGTCCAAAGCGGATTGAAGCTAGTCACCATTGTAGCTGTGAGCGTTGAAACGAACAGAACACCTAGTGGTTCTCGGTTCAGAGGCCGCGGACGAACTGTGGCAAGCATCAGTGAATCAAACAACTGAGAGAGCGATTGTTCAACTTATTGTGCATTACATTCTATTTTAATTGAACATTTGGAGCTGCTTGAACACAGAGCTACTGCAGGTAAAACGATGTTATTTTGTGTAGTATATAGCCGAAAAAAATGTCGTCCTTTCAGGTTGTCAGTGCTTATTTAGCCTGATTTCAGTAGTGAATCACCGAATTTGTGACATTATGTAACGGTTTCCTTCAATTTTACTGTTTTATTTTGTGTCATGTCTTAATATTTTGATATCAAAAGTTTTCCGTATAAAACCTACCTTTTGTCAACATTTGTTGAGAGTGCGACAAATCGTGAAAGAAATCGTAAACACAACGCCAAAGACTAATTTAAAAAATTTATGAATACATGAAGTTCACATATTTGAACTGCGGAATGAAGAAATAAATGTAAAGAAGATCCTCGCAGTTATTAACGCAACTTATGCAGTTGCGAAAAGAAAGCCTGAAAAAATCAGGCTTGCCGGGATTCGAACCCTGACCTCTGCGATACCGGTGCAGCGCTCTAACCAATTGAGCTAACAAGCCAACTGGTAGCCTCCCACGCAGTCGTTTTTAGGGGAGTCCGTATTACCCTCCTCCCCACAAACGCCTGCTTACCCAAGTTTGACATTCCTTTCCCATTGTTTTACTTGCGAGACAATCTAACCAATCACCATTGAGGCATTGTCTGACATGTGCAATCAAATTAGTCTTGATAACATACGCTTCTGTATTATATTTCCCCCGATTGTTTTTCCTCAGAGACGCGGGTGTTTCTTGTGCGACACTTTTATTCCGTCATCTTTCAAAAAAGTTCGAATTTTCTGACAAAGCGCTGTTAATCTTGCTTGCCTGATCAAGTTCATCGTCAGTGAGGGCTTCAGCGCTTCTCAAACTGATGGAGCAATGTAATGCGAAGGGAAATACGTGACTTCTACGACTTGAAAAGGCAAAGAGTAAGACGGCAAAGGACCGAACGATATGATAAACCGATAAATGAGATGAAAATATCACACATGGCACAACAACCAAGTGCGTTTCAGCAGCGAAATACTCAAGTTCGCTGGCATATCCGCTAACGTTTCTACGATCTTCGCGTCGAAGGGTCAAGGCGATTATTACAACGCGCGTTCGCATGCTCTTCTCGCATGACATTCCCTGAGCAGAAGGGACTGTTAGTTTACAATCGCTATTTGTGAATACACAGAGCTTATATCTTTTACGATGAATTCATTAGTCAGTTTTAAATCCCTCGACGGATTTCTGCAGATATTCCTGAATTTCTATTAAGTTAAATGTACTATTTGAAAGCTCAGAGAATCTAGTAATTCCTGCATTCAATGAATGCTTTTGGAAAAAGTTATTCACGTAATGCCACGCATCACGTTATAAGGTTTATTGAATCACCCGGTTGCAACGCGATATCATAAATTTAATGTCTAAACAGAGCAAATCGCGCTCTTAAGTAAATTTGTTTCTCCAAAATCTAAGTTCAATGTGAAATTTGAAAGCTTCGGAAACTTAGTTATCCCTGCATTCAACGATTTTGAGGTGACGTTCACTAACATTTTGAAATTTATGTCGCGCGTCATGTTTATCTGCATGTGTTCCCGCCAAAGCGTCCTGCGGTCAAGGTCAACCTACCGGACGTGAGTAGGTACAATGTGATTGGCTAAGCGGCGGAAAGGAATGTTGAACTCGGGTAAGCAGGCGTTTGTGGGGAGGAGAGTAATACGACTCCCCTAAAAACGACTGCGTGGGAGGCTAGCCAACTGGGAGCTGGTCATTAAATTGGTTCGTGAAATACCCGGGAAAGATGAAGATGAAATTATGAATACATGAAATTCACATATTTGAACTGCGGAATGAAGAAATAAATGTAAAGAAAATCCTCGCAGTTATTAACGCAACTTATGCAGTTGCGAAAAGAAAGCCTGAAAAAATCAGGCTTGCCGGGATTCGAACCCTGACCTCTGCGATACCGGTGCAGCGCTCTAACCAGTTGAGCTAACAAGCCAACTGCAGGGAGCTGGTCATTAAATTGGTTCGTGAAATACCCGGGAAAGACGAAGATGCAATTATGAATACATGAAATTCACATATTTGAACTGCGGAATGAAGAAATAAATGTAAAGAAGATCCTCGCAGCTATTAACGCAACTTATGCAGTTGCGAAAAGAAAGCCTGAAAAAATCAGGCTTGCCGGGATTCGAACCCTGACCGGCAAGCCTGATTTTTTCAGGCTTTCTTTTCGCAACTGCATAAGTTGCGTTAATAACTGCGAGGATCTTCTTTACATTTATTCCTAATTTAAAAGTTCGACGCGACGGTTTCTTTTTCAACAAAGTTCCTTGCTTGCCCTAAGAAATCAAATGCTCTGCGACAATTTTGCTGTCGTAATTTCTCCCTAGTTTAACTCTGCTGCAAGGTAATTTTTCTTGGTCCTTTACCCCCCGAGTTGCTTGCGAAGAAGACACTTTTGGCCGCTACACGATGGGCACAATGGTCTCGTTTGAGCGAGAACGCTTCATCTGGTTTATCTCAAAATAATTTCGAAGTTCTTCGCTAGTTTCTTCGATTGATTGTGGAATGCTTAGCAACAGGAACTCGCGGCTAAACTCGACGCAGCAAAATGCAACTGCACACGGCATGTTATATACGCACGGCCGTGCGTATATAAAGATATACACCATGATGGTTCAATAGGAATTTGATAGGACCAGCGTGCGAGCTATGTTATAACGAGCAAAAAACTATGTTTAGTACCCAAGCGGAAGTGGAATAATTGTTTTATTTAATTCTTAACTTTGGTAATCGTTGCTGAATGTTTTGCCATATTTTTGGACAAAATTTTTGCCTCGCGGTGAGAACTTTTGAACACAGCGTCACTTGATGATGCATGTAATTCCTTATTAGGCAAAAGTAGTGTTATTCGTTGACCATCCGTGTAAAATAAACTAATCAGAAAGCTAAAAGTCCCATACGTCCATGAAGCGGAGGGGGCTCGATATAATTCAAAATTAGGTAGGGAGATTGGACGAGATGCAATTGGACGCCGAAAACCCTCATCTCACCCTGTCACAGTAAAGCTTCTGAACTATCTACTGACTCTGTTTATGGTAAGACAAAAACTTTGATTTTGCTACTCCTTTTAAAACAGAATGCCTTATTTCGAGCCTGTTTAAAATGCAACGTAAACAGTCCCCTTTCGAATTCCCCACTCATCCTAAGAAACAGCTGGATTTTTGTCTAACAGGTGCAATCTCTGCACCGGGACGAGCCTCACCTTGTATTCGCTTTCTTTTCGTACTTTTCGCTCTCGTTCACATGGAGTGTGAATGGCCATGAAAGTTGAAACGATCCTGGAAATGGACCAAGAGAAAGGCAAAAAAAAAAGGTGAGACAATTAAACACCGAAGCCGTGGAAGGGAGAGTCAGCAGCTGAGTGTTATAGTTTTGAATTTAATAACGATGGAAGTGGGTCTGGTTTAAACTTCTTAAAGTTTAAACTTCTAACGAAGAACTTTGCAAAAGTACGGTGGTACAATTTGATCAAGCGTCAAGATGGAAGAGACGGTTTCCGTGTAAGTGAGAACATAAATGTTTATTCACACAAACACTATTCACAAACATACATAAACTATTCAATACAAAAAAAATTATAAAGTACTAAGAATTAATAAAGGTTCGGTTCCGCCCGCAAATAGCAGAGGCTAATCGAGGCGGGCGGAGCTACAATGGGACATGCAGTGGTCGCGATTACATAAGGATATTTAAATAATAAATTAATACAACTACAATACAATTACAACTAAATAAGGATACTAAATACTAAATAACTTTATACATTAATTGGCAACTTTAAGGAATTTGTATTCGAGAATTACTCGAATTAGGGAAGACAAAATTACTAGAGGAGAGGAAGGAAGGATACGAAAAATAGTAAAATTGATCATGCAGTTATACATACTTTGCAGTTTTCCGCAGTAGAATAGGCGCTTCAACATAATCATCCTCAGCCTCCAGTATCAAAAGCAACATACTTTGAACTTGTTTTTTAAAAGCACTCTTGGGGAGTTGACGAAATTTATCGTGGAGGGAAGTCCAAAGTTTAGCTCCAAATCTGGCAAAAGACCCTTGAGTTTGACTCAGTCTTGAGGTTGTGATGTAAAAGTTACCAGAGAGAGAACCTGGTCTTATGCATATGCTTTTCTTTAGCTTTGGTGAAGAGATCACTGATGTTAGGCGGTACAGTCATATGGGAGACGTCAAACATTATAGATGAAACTCAGAGGAGGCTGGACACGGCCCGAAAGGCATTCTGGTAACTGTGATCAACCAATCAGAACACTGTATTCATTCGTTAGTCTTTTCTGAGAAAATTTGGTTTTGAGTGCGCTTTTCTGCAAGATGTAGCTCGTTTTTTTCTCAATGGAGGAGTTTAAATGAAAGGTAGGTTTTTGCTTTTACTACATACTGCTTTTTATCATATGACCCGTACGGACCCGCGCGCAATTTCCTTGGAAAACCATATGAAAAAAGTCCCGTATGAGGGCCGTACGCCTCGCTCTAGCAGGGCCGGAAAAAGCCGTACGGCCCTACTAGAAAAGCGTACGGCCCCGCTACTGCCGCAAGATGACGGGATTGGAACCAGTTGATTCCACAGCTTTGAATTCAGATGAACGATAGTTAAGATTTTTCTAAAAAGCAAAGAATGTCCAACATGTTTATTAAACCTTTACTATCTAGAAAGCGATGTAGTTTGCAGGTGCAAAAATTAAAACAAAACGTGTTTAAACTTGGCAAATGATGAAGAAATACTCCTGACAACAACAATAAAATCGAACTAAAAGCCGTCAAAAACTGAAACAACATAATCGGACAAAGACGTATCCTGGTTTGAAGTCATGATAAACATTGAAGAAAAAATGCAAATGCGAAGTAAACTCAAATTTCTTTTTCTGCTGCGTAATTTTTAAATCACAACAAACAAAATGCGAGTACATGTTTACGACTAACCTGGCAATGACACAGTTTCCCGCTTGTTTTCACGAAGCATTTTAAGCACAATTTGGACATCAACTGTAATGCAGAGCTCAACATCGTCGAACAGCAGACGTTCATGAATCCTACGATCCGTGGTAAACTAAACAACTTGAAGCTGAAGGGAAACGAAGCGTAGCAAAATCCTGAACTGCCTGTACAATCCCTTTCCAAGTCTTTATGTAGTTTCATAAATTAAGATCTAATGTTGTTTTTAACATCCAAAATCCTTGGTGGAAAATTAATTAATCCTCTCGTTCAAACCAATTGTGAATTTCGGCTCAGAAGAAACGTCGCTAAGTTGTTCAATCAGGATAAATTCAGTCTTCGTTGAGAGACGAGCACGACTGAGCCGAAACGTCGTGCAAATTCTTTGTTGTAGTCCTTCATAAACGTTTCCTTTGAAATTTCTACTAACTGCAATCATGTACGAGGAATCTAGTCGGATTTAAATCTTCTTGGAATGGAGCTAAAACTCGGAGATTTGGTGTTCAAAAATTTTGTACGCACATCGCAGTTCAAATGCACTTTACTGGCTTCCCAAACAAATTACAAACTACCATTGGCTTTTCAAAATGCGCGCGAAACGGGCCGCCGCGTCTGTATCCACGAAAGAAAGACAAAAAAAATTCAGTGGTCATATGATAAAATGCTTATTGACTGAGTTAGGTCGGGCCGGACGGGAAAATATTTGGCTCTCGGTCAGGACGCACGGACCTCGCTGCGCTCGGTCCGTACGTCCTGACCTCGAGCCAAATATTTTCCCGTCCGGCCCTCCCACTCAGTCAATAAGTACATAATATTTTAAAATATCCTCATAGAATTCGTCATTATTAGACTTCCTCGCGAGCTTGTCCAATATGGCGGCTGTTGTCCACGTTCTGTAGTGAACCAACGCGTTCGTTCTTTGTTTCAATATCGTGTCAGATTTACCTTAGAAAATCGTACCAGCTATTGTAGGGATAGTTATTCTTTAATTTTAGAGGGTCGCACCCTATCGCATCTCTTACGTTTTCTGTTATTTGCTTTCAAATTTTGGTGATTTTAGAGATAAACAAGATTAAGTTAGGACAGTTCTGTAGCACAACATCACTTCCAGAGCGTCCCTAGTAAGACTTGAGAATTCTGAGGCTTCAAAAAACTGCATTTTCTAAGGTCTCTTTGACGTTTTGAGGTAAACGTCTCCTCTTGGGTGGGAGATAGTTACTATATGTGGTATGTGATTCATGCTCTTGTGCAAACTCAGGTGCTGAGTTTTGAACAACTCCAATGTAATCAACTTACATGTTGTTTTGTTTGTGACAACTGCCAAATCATGAGGTGGCTTAAACCCAGTTAAGTCATGTTTTTCTTTTTCATCTCTAGGTTTAACAACAAAATGTGGCTCCAGTCTAGTCTGCCCCTGAAAGTGACCCAGGCTTACAAGGATCAAATTGTTATATTTGCTTTAAACCAAAATACTGAGCTTGTTCAGGAATTTAGTCTGCCATATTATGATCTCTTGTTAAGTCCTGCTCTAAGCAACAGAATAAATAAAATCCAAAGCTCACAAGAGCTTTAAATGGGTTTATAACAGTAAATTATAGAGTGTCCTCTTTAAGTATTTTTTGTTTTTTTAGTTTATTTCTTGTGTGTTTTGGTGTTGTTTTTAAATTATATTATGCATCAATGAGCTTTCTAGTGCAGCATGTAGTAGCGAGCGACAAAAATCATTTGAATTGTATGCCTGATTCACACCAGTGACATATACAACAAGATAACTGTGGGGTCACGCAAATGCAAAACACAACCTATATTGATGTATTTAATATGTACACTGTAAAAATTGACTAGTTAAATTAACCAATTAAAATAGTTGTGAAATGCATCTGAGACAACTACCTTTTTTTAGTCACTTTGACCGGTTCTAAATAGTTAAAATAACCTGGTTCTTCGGTTTGAAATAACCAATTATCACTAGTTATAATAACCACTGACAAGGTTATTTTGCCTTTTCTGTTTAGTCGTTCTGTCTCTGACATTTTTGTTGTTTTAACTATTAGAATTAGTTGTTTTAACCCGTTTATTTTTAGTTGCAATAACCAATATCTTTAGTGAAAGTAACTCAATTCATTCGGTTATTGACTATTCAAATTGGTTAAATCTACTATTTATAAAAGTACCTGGGATGCATCTGAGACAACCCATTTTTTTTAGTTACTTTTTGTTATTTTAACTAAAAATATTGGGTTAACCAAAACTGTTATTTTAACCTTTATATGATCAGTTGACTTGACCATTTCACCAAGTTAAAATGACCCTTTAAAAATAGATCAAGATGACAAACAGTTTTGGTTAAATGCACATCTTTATTAAGCGTTCTCTAAAACGTATAACTGGCCGTTGCTGGTGGTTGTAACTGGTAATGTTCTTTTATAGTCTTCTTCTGAAGAAGAAGAATGTGCACCATGTCAGTAGGAGCCAAGATACGTTTTTCCATTTCTGAAAACAATGATTGAAATGTAGTTATTACTGAGAAATATAATAGTGATTCATGATAAATAGTTATTCTGCAAAACTAAAGCCTTCTTTGGAATTAGCCAATCTGCGTTGCATTACAAGGTACTTGTGAATAATATAACTGAATTATTATATTCTGACCAAGTTATGGATGTTAGCCTCCTGGAACAGTTGTCCAAGGCTAAACTTTCCTGACTAAACCAATAAACTGGGTTAAAGTAGGATCTCGCTCCATGAAGGTCTTGATAGGCAGAGGCAAACTAGAATGACGAATGAGACTTAGCATTGCTTTTACTCCTTTGATAAGGTTGGACCTCGCAAAGTATTGTTTGTTCAAGAAATTTTACGGAAACACTTATGCCTTTATATTTATCCTTTACCCTACATTTGACACATCTTCCAAATGCACTCTTTCCTAAAATCATGTCACTTTCAACCTCTAGCAAGCTTTTGGTCACATAATCTTGCTTCTTGGAATATCTATATATCTACTTCCTTAAAATTACTGCTGCATGGCAGAAGAAACAAGTCCATTGTTGTTATCTTCCTTTGTCTTGCACCATTTGCAAAAATATCCATACGCAATTTCCTTGGCCGTCTTACATGTACATGTTATCCTCAGGCTCAAATATTATTTTCTCGTTGACTGCTTCAGCCGAACTGGTTTTCAAAAAAGTTTTTTTTTTCGATTTAAACAGTTCATTCTTTATCTACTTTTTCGTTTTTTTCTCTTTCCACCTCTGGGGGACCTGGGGGACCGAACTTGTCGCCTGCAGATTAATTCCAGACAGTGTTGCTGCTTAAAGCTGCTCGAGTCACTGAGGGCAATATATTATTTAAACCGATAAATTAAATTTGAATTTGGTACATCGTAGACAAAATTTAAGTAACTGTAAAAAATGTGAGCTAGGTCAATCAAGAAAGCAAGAACTCACAGGCAGACTACAGCCCAAGCAAGGCTGCCAAAGTGACAACCTCAGCAAGGAAATTGTCAGTAGGCAAGCAATGAAATCTTGCCTTGACAAAACTACGGCTTCAGACTGCTGGAGTTCAGTTTCTCTGTCTCAACCCTTATCACATTTAAAACAATTCAGTCCTTTAACTACAGTTCACGTACTGAATTTTATAATGGCCCACAGGCAGCCTTCAGTCTCCTGGAAAGTCTGATAACCATAAACACTACAAGGTTTTCCTCTGAGGTGACTTGGAAATGACACGCATTTTAAGATCATCAAGCCTAATAGAAATTACCGATAATAAACTACTTTTTGAGACAATTCAGTTCAGCCACGATACTCAAACAGCACGTTTAATATTTAGCGCTTTTTGAAACCTGAGAGGCCAATGGAAAGCAATTTCCAAGACTTCAAGACTTAACCTTTTTGGAAGAAAACATTTAAAGCGATTTTCTCCTTTCTCATTGTCTAGCTATCCAACTGAAAAATGTCTGACAGATTTCCCTTGTAACAAGAGCTTAAAAACAGCTGAATGAATTTTCTAGATAATTCAGTTCAGTCACGATACCCAAACAGCAGGCAAAATATAGTAATAAACCTGAGTGGCCCATGAAAAGCAATTTCCAAGACTTTTAGTTTGGAAAATGTGAAGAAGCCAATTGCATCTACCTTAGCTTTGAACTGATAATTGAAGCACTGGTTCGGGAGGAAAAGTATCAACTTCTAATCACCAGGAAAAAAGCCCAAGCAAGGCTGCCATTAAAGACAACCTCAGCCAGGAAATTGTCAGAAGGCAAGCACAGATCTTACCTTGACAAAACTACGGCCTCCTGGTTACAGAAGTGAACTTCCCTTAACTGGTTTCAGTTTATATTATAATTTGATCAAAAACGACAAATTCTAACGAAAGTATCTTCAAATAAAACAATAAAATATTAACGTTTTGGAAGAAAACATTTTAAGCGATTTTCTCCTTTCTCATTGTCTAGCTATCCAACTGCAAAATGTCTGACAGATTTCCCTTGTAACAGTTGAATCAGTGGATTTTCTAGATAATTCAGTTCAGTCACGATACTGAAACAGCACGCAAAATACAGTAATAAACAATCTATTAAACCTGAGTGGCCAATGAAAAGCAATTTCCAAGACTTTCAGTGTGGAAAATGTAAAGAAGCCAATTGCATGTACGTTGGCTTTGAATTGATAATCGAGGCATTTGATCGGAAGGAGAAGTATCAACTTCTAATCACCACGAATAAAGCCCAAGCAAGGCTGCCATTTACAGACAACCTCAGCCAGGAAATTGTCAGAAGGCAAGCACAGATCTTGCCTTGACAAAACTACGGCCTTCGGGTTGCAGAAGTGAACTTTCCTTTACTGGTTCGAGTTTATACTATAATTTGATCAAAAACGGCAAATCATTATGGAAATTATTTTCATATGACTGACAGCTTTATGCACCCACTTCCGCTGCTAATAGGCGCGCGCGTCGCTTGAAGTCCCCGGAAATAATTATGTGACAGGCGGTAACAAATATAATTACACAAAGAACATTCATATCTTTTATAAAAAAGTGACCGTTGATTTAAGCGACAAATTGTCATCGAAATAACGGCACAAAACTATATATCTCATAGATCCCGCACGTAAAAAGCGTAAGTGTTACTGGAAACGTTCATGCATATATGTAGGCTAGTTTTAGAAGCACAAAAAATTCAGACATTCAGATCACAGCTCATCAAAGTTTTGGCGGGAAGTTTATGCACTGCGTTTCAACGGCACGAATTAAAGCATTGTTGCACATAAAACAGTCATAACTCCGTAAATATTGATAGCTTTGATCGTCTCATAATGATTAAAACGTAAAAATGAAAACAGCTCAAATAAGCTACTTTGCTTATATATTTTAAATAAACGGCAATTTACTTACCACGACCTAACCGGCGATGGTCTGGCGCCACGACAGCATGAAGGTCGTCTAGGGGAGAATTTTCTTCACGGCTTACGGAGAAATACGGCCCGCCGTTGTGTTAAGTTGTACTTGCCGTAAAAATGAAATAAAACAAGAAGTGGAAAATATAAGCTTGAGCAAATGTGGGAGACTGAACAACATCGATATATCGGCAAGAAGTGATCTTCGTTTGATTCATTCCATCTCATGTAGCTCCCCAACTGATTCCAAAGAAAGCAACTGGCATATAGTCAATATAAAGAAACAACCACTGCTGTGCGAATTGTCCGTGCCTCTGAACTAGAGCGAAAAATCCATCCCTACTGAAAGACGCAAACGTGATTTCAGGTTCAGTGACTGAAAGTGGACTGAATTGAATGTAACTATAATTGTTTAAGGCTTTGTTGGATATTATTCACTGATTGGTCAAAAAATAATAGGATTTAAATTCCTCTATTATGATTGGCTGTAGTGTTTACACAAGGCGAGATCTAGGACAGAATCTGTCATACCGCAAATACTTGCGGTAGATGACTGCAAATACTTGCCGTGGGTATGCGGATTCCTTGCATATTGAACGATACATCATCGGCTTTGAGCAATGAGTTATTCAAAATCCAAACGTCACTGAAAGAAGCCAACGTTTTTTTAAAAGGGCTAAACGCCTTTTGGTTTGGAAGTTGTGGCTGCAAGATAAAGAAAAGCTTCAAACAACCTTGCTCGGCGGCGTTTGAGCCGATAACGTGTACCTTATTTCCTGTGGGTCAGTAAAAGTCACGTTATTTTCTTCTACCCGGCACGCAATAACTAATCCTATTAGTTGAGTTTATCTTAACTAATCGCTTAAGTAGAAACAACCTTAGCTTCCTTTATGGGTCATTTTGTTTTATTATATTGTAAGCGACAGGGTAAATCGAACATCTTTTCATTCAACTTGTCTTTAGTTGATGTTTTACCTCTTGCAAAATGACTGTTTTGATTAGTCACAACCACTCTTAATTGGTTATATTGACTGATTTAATAAGAGTAATTTTAACCAGTCATCGAACAGTTACAATAGTTTCTGCTCCTGTGATGAGGGATCAAACGATATGAATCAGTCAACGGCCTATGAATTATTAGCCACAATCACTAGCAATCGACTGTCGGATTTACTAAAAAATCTGTCACTAAAACAAGAAAGTTTGTTTATTTCCGACAATTAGATTTCATACTTATCAAATGCTCTGTTACTTTAGCTGCTATTTAGTTTTTAATATTTGAGTTTTAATAGCGAGCAGAATTGGCGAGTTAAATACATTATACTTTACCAACTAGTAAGTCATATGTACCATGACTAATTAGTTTGGTCGTTTAGACTAATAAGAGAAGTATAGTTATCACAACTAATCTCAATGGTTAAAACAACCTATAGTTAAATGTAACATTAACTATTTTATTTAGTTGACAAATTTGACTGTTTATAATAGTTAAAATGACCATTGTTATTAGTTACGACCATTTTAAATAGTCATTTTAACTAGTCAATTTTTACAGTGTACAGCTGTAACCGGTGTGAACAACACAACATAACAACATAAATATATGAACATAATGACATAAATATAATGACTTAAGGAAAAATGTTATCTTTTCTTTACGTTGTTATGTCGCTGGTGTTGACCAAACCCAAGGGACCATCCATCTTGACAGTCCATATTTAAAGAATCCAACATGAAATACCTATTTAAACACTGCACTGTTGAACTGGCTAATATGGGCATCTTCAGAACAGGACCAACTGTCCATGACAGGGTGTCTGTATTAAGAGCAATTCTCTGTAAGAATCAAACAAAGTGGGAAATGAAAAATTTTGACCCCCCAACTTAAATCTGCATGCTAGTAGATATCCACGGGGGATGTTCGAAAATGGCCATTATTGAGGTTATAACTAAATTGTTGCCATGGTAACAGCGAATGTTTGTTGACGCTCGAGAACCCAATTTTGAACTCAAAAACTGTTGTGAAAACTGCAAAATTAAAAACGTTATTTCTCAAGTTTATTAAAACACTACAACTCGAGACTTGGGACAAATGTAAAACCACTATTTTAGTTTCTTTCCATGTATACAACTTTTCATTACATTCACCTTAAACAAAATAAACGGCGAATCAACTACACCGTGTCTCGGCCATTTTAATTCCTGAGTAAGACAAGCAGTACATTTCTTTTAATATCTCCAAAAGTACATCAGTTCTAGAATCGAAACTACATGGACAGCTTACAACAGACATTGTAGTTACTAAATCTGTAAAATTCTCAGCGGGGCAGGCTTATTTTGTTTTCATAGCAATCAACCAAGAAACCATAAAAATGAGATTTCTTAAATTTTGTCAAAATCAACATTCTGTAAGTTTGCTGGAAAAGTCGGAAGAAAGCTGAAACGACCTTGAGATTTAAAGGAATTTATTTTGGAAACAATTTGAATCGAAACAATTTGAATATTTTTGGAAACAATTTGAATCGAAGTACAGCTTACTTGACGGCTTTGTTCATTTCTCCACTTTTCGACTCACGTTGAGCGAGCTGGTTCTCTCTGTACAATACTCGCATTGTTTGAAAATCCAGTGTTCTGAACCTTTTCTTTCAGCTGGTAGTGCTATTTATCCCCCGCAGTAGTCCATCCCCTTATTTCAGCCCACTGAAATCAGGTTTGGTAGCACTGTCGGCAGAAATAAGCCAACATGGAGTTCAGTCACTACAGGTATATTTCCACCGTAGTCTTTCACTCTACTTCTCGATCAGACGTCACCACTCGCTCCAAAAGATGGAAAAATGCATCCTTTCAACTAGGATTCCATTTAGCCAAGCATTTCACTCCAATTACGGTGTAAAAACTGCAGACAACAACTTTCTTCAAAGTGGAAGAGACAATAACAAACGCCGTGGGACGTTACTAGTCAGCGGTGTTCACTTGAACAACTTTTCCTTTATTTGTTGTTGATATGACATTCAAAGCATTTCAGACAGCCAACAATTTCCTTTTATTAGATTCTGTTTTTCCACTTGCTCTCTAGTCCTGGTCCATTCACAGTAGGATTAACAGTCTCTGATGGAACAAATGTACAGTGCGTTTTCCGGCGTTCACACCATTTTCGCCGCAAAAATGAGACCGCTAACTCGACAATTAACAATAGATCAGTGAGCTGATGAAAGAAGGGCTTTTCTTATTTTCCATTCTATTAACTAGCCTGCCTTCAATGGAGACTTCAATCCTCATTATTATAGACCTTTCGCACTTTTAAGGACAATTCCTTCCGGCCATTTACAACTTTGTAATACAAACAAACAAACGAAAGAGAACCAACACTTTTAACTTGGGGTGGATTTCTTTTTCCTGAGATGCGCAAATCGTACGTACTTTTAGCAGATGGATTAAGCGTTATCATTCTTCGCGATGACAATTCTTCTTTTGTCATTTCGCACAGCTGGAGATTTTTGTATACGTGTGGATACCTGTGAGACTCACCCTCTAAAGATCTCTTAATGTCAATTCCTACTTCAAGGGGCGTATTTTCGAAAAATGATACAAAGTCGTTTGTGCGATATTCTGCACCAGAAAAATACTGTGAGTACGGTGTTCATCAGGTAGGGCTTTGTTTAAGTTAACCTCCTAAGGGATGGGGAGGGGAGGGGTGGGAAGCGTCAAAGAGCAAAGTCGAGTCATGCACAACATTTCGAACAACGCCAGACTCAAGAACTTTCCTGCGTTAGCTCAGTATACAAGTGGACTGGGCTTTTAAGTCAAAACCCAAAACAAGAATATAAAGTAATAGAAATCAGAGAGAAGGGGAGAAATCAAGACCGATGATGCAGAATTTGCCAAAAAAATGCGTAAACTCGACTACAGACTCCAATAAACAGGATTGTTTACAATTGAGGTGTTCCTTATGCTCTCGCAAATTTCGTCCTACGTTTCTCGCACTGCGACGAAAAGAAAGCAGCTCAGTGTGTCAGAATATCCGGCTGCCAAAAAAGAAAATATTCCCAGAGGTAAAAAATGATATCATGAGATCTTCAGAGGAGTCCCACAGTCATCCATTCGAAAACGAAGAGTTCCGTCAACTGTGCGAAACGAAAAGGAAGAAAAGAAGAATTGTTATCGCCA